>PVJA010038895.1:0-19486 GCA_004027025.1 Myocastor coypus
CAGAGCATGTTTAAATCTAGAATCTTATTGTCCAGAAATCTTAATCTTTTGATTATTGTAACTGGAAGCATATTACGATAATAAATTTTGATAACATTTATTGTTGTGTCCCTATAAAGCTATCAAGAACACTGGGGCTTCCTATTAATGAACCAGTATGCCTAAAGAGAGTCACCTAGAGAGAAAACATTCTCTCAGGCTTTCACAGAGAGCAAATTGGTCAATCAATGGCCCTGACTCATCCAGAGGGCTGACACTGTCAACAATTGCACAAAGCACTATACACGGTTTCAATGTTAATTCTGAGGATAGCCGGGCATGATGGCACACGCCTGTAATCCCAGCACTCAGGAGGCTGAGGCAGGAGGATTGGTGCGAGTTCAAGACCAGCCTGGGCTACAAAAGTGAGCTCAGGACCAGCCTCAACTGCATAGCAAGACGCTGTCTCAAAAAGACGAAAAAAAAAAAAAAAAAAAAAAAAAAAAAAAAAAAAAAAGAACACTGGGGCTTCCTATTAATGAACCAGTATGCCTAAAGAGAGTCACCTAGAGAAAAAACATTCTCTCAGGCTTTCACAGAGAGCAAATTGGTCAAGCAATGGCCCTGACTCATCCAGACAGCTAACACTGTCAACAATTGCACAAAGCACTATACACGGTTTCAAAGTTAATTCTGAGGAGATCTGACTGACCTTGGAAGATACAAAAGTCACATGTTTTGTTATACAGGTCTTGCTGTAACTTGCCCTTAATCATCCAAGCAGAAAAGTTTAACTACAAGCCATAAAACCTAAAGCTAGATTAGTATGCTGAGCTGTAAAAGGCTTAAATCAATAGCTTCCAACGTTGCCAGTTTCACCAGTAACCTACTGCAATTATAGAACAATGGACTATGTATACAACTACTTTCTCTTAGTTCAAAGAGAAATTTTTTTTTTTACTAATATCAGTTAGAAAATTTATCATGTCTACATCCTGTGCTCTGTATAACTATTTTGAGGACAACAATATACGTTGTATCAATTATTGCGAATGTACTACTAACATGTTTTGAAACTGTCATATTATTATTTCTTATTAATATTAATAAAAATTTTAAAAATAAATAAATAAATAACAATATGAATTACTAAAGAAAATATATTATTTCTTCCAAATACTTGTTATACGAGATCTCTTCAAATTGACCTACACATAATTCTGACTACTATAAAATAAGGTTCTAAAGTTGTGAGAGTTATTATAATTTATCTTGTTCTACAATACATTCAACTTTTTTCTGATTTTGTATTTTGTCTGCTTATTCAACATGTTTTGTGTATGTTTGTGCATTTCTTCAATCAGTTAATAGCCATTATATACTTGAGCTCAACAATGTTTTCTTTTCCCCCTTTCTTTTACATTTTTGGAGCATTTGTTCACATTTCAATTTTGTTTAATGGTTTGAAAACATGTTTCGACCCAGGTGGCCAGCTGGTCAAAATGATATCAAATTTAGTTTTCCATAGATCATAAAAAGTTGTTAATACAATGTAAAAAATCCCTTAGTATTGAGAGAAACTATTGAATAGGATACCAGGTGATGAATAAGAATGCGGCTGCCTGGAAATATATCTTCTACTTTGCCTAATACACCAGTATAAACAACAAAACTGAAATGAATATTTTAAAACATTTTTATGAAAAATTTTAAACAGACATAAAAGTACATGGAATAAGCTAGTGCATCTCCATGTTTCATGAAATACATATCTACTTTCCTTCATCTCATATTCTATGAATATTTTAGAATGAATAGATTTCAGATGTACTTAATCAGTATCACCTATTATCCAGTAGTTGAAGTTTTCCAAATTTATTTGCATTTAATAAGCAATAATTAATAGCATATTTTTATTAAGTGATGATTTCATCTAAGTATGTGAAAAATAATCTGCTCATAATGACTTTGTATTTTTATTCATCCACAGAAAACCAAATGTCACACTAGAATAAATTATTCATTTTAGCTTTGATCAATTATATATTTGTTGCACTTATTAAGTCATTTTTCTTCCCAAGGATCTGAGAAATTGCATTTTCCAGACATGAGATGGCAAACCATGCAAAAGAAAATCACCTAATGGTTTACGTTGTTTACTAACAGTAGATTTTTCCAAAATGCTGTACTTTTTTTTACATTTTTCTTTGCCTTTTAGTCAAAGTAAACATCCCAATTATGGTTTATTCTAATGTTCAGAATATAAAAAACTTGTTTTGCTTGAATTTAGATAACAGTAGTTAAATATTTAAAATATGTGTTAGAATGTGCATTACATTAATCAATATCTTAACCTTGCATATTGAGGAAAAATTACTTTACAGTTATTTTGTGATCTAAAACTTTGACTGAAATTATTGAAGGCATACTAGATTTTATTTTCACTCAGCAGATTTTAATTTCACATCTTCTTATATTTATCATTCATTTATATTTATCACATCTTTGGGAGATGAAAACAGAGAACCATATACTGTACAGACCTGATACAATTTCTACAAGACTGTTCTTCTTGATCTCAAAAATCAGTGACTTCACCACAGAACATGCTTTGTCACTGCCAAAGTATCGATGTGATTGAATTAAAGGAACAAGGAGTATTTTCTTAATGGCTGGATGAGAGGAGCTATACTCACAACGAATTTGTTTCACCTTGTTTTGCATTGAAACCATCTGGCTGGGGAAGGTCTATAAGTCCTGAGGCCCAAATTTCAATTAATCTGGATCTCTAGAGACGGAATCAATGTGTGGCAGCTAGCTTGGTTCCTAATAACCCAAAAGAGTCGCCAGTGTGCATGTCTTCCAAACTCTGTGTTCAGCAACATCTAGGGTAGTAGCTTGAAACTGGAGAAGGTTGAAGCATTTACACTGCAGAAATAGGCAGATACCATAATTCAGGGCCCTTTTATTTTCTCAGCAATCAACTGTCAAACATTACCAGCACATTACCAGGTGGAATACAAGTATTTATATATTTTTTTGAAAACCCCAGATGATTTATATGTGAAGCTAAGTTGGAGAAACAGTAGTTTAGACACAATAGTTGTTAAATGTGGTGCTCACTTTACAATCATTTCTGATCAAGCAATAAAACTCTAAGTTTCTAGCTCAGTGGATTTGGGGTAGAGCTCCAGAAGTTTCATCTCTAATAGATGATGTTTATGAAAACATATTTTGAGAACCATTAGCCCCAGGCAGTTAATGAATATGAGCTATCAAGTAGACCCTTAGAACTAGCAAGAGAAGAGGCAAAATTAACCTAGACAGATCACTCCTTACAATAAAAGCTGGTGAATGAGATCTAAATAGTAGAAATCTTTACTAATGTTCCTTAGCTACTGCCTATTCTTATCATGTCTCCTCCAGTTTCTGGGTTATTTATTAATTCATTCCTACCACAATCTTTTATTGATTGAGTCTATGTTATATATCTGGCATGACACTATATTAGACATAAAAGTCCAAAAGAGACAAAATCAAACCTAGAAGCTTATACCCTGGTTGGGAAGACACAACTATCAATCAAATTGAAGTCTTACAATTTTGCTACAATAAAGGTAGAGTCAGGTTGCTTTAAGAACTCAAAATAAGACAGAAATCATTGAGTCTGCCAAGAAGCATACCAGTGGGCTTACATTTTTAAAACACATGGAAGAGACAGGTTAATGGACCAGAGGGAAGAAAGACATAAATCACTACAGGCAAAGAGATTAGCTTGTTTAAGGGAAAGCAGGCATGAAATTGCAGTGTGTCTCACTGAAAGCACCAGAACTTGGTAAAAATGTATAAGCTCAAGTAGAAGGATTGTAAGTTCAAGGTTAGTCTGGGCTATACACCAAAACTTCATATCAAAAAACACATAAAATTAAAACAAACAAAATAGATGAATTGTTTGATCTTCTCTAAGCCATCAATATATTCATCATCTCAGAAGAAACAAAGAATTTTTGGTGTTCTAACACAGGGATTGGCAAATTATAGCAAACAGCCAAATCTAACTTACCATGTAGTTTTCTGGTGTCAAGAAGCTAAGATTTCTCTTCATTGATTGATAAAAGTAAAACACTATTCCTTGATACATGGAACTTACATAAAATCCAACTTCTACTATCCATTTAAAAGGTTTTACTGTAACTTATCTATAGAGAATGATACACTAACTTACATTCTCAACCCTCCAGCAGAAAAGCTTCATGATCCTATTACATTATAACATAGGTAACTGAGCTTATCATCACTGGCTTTCTGAATATCAAACATCTTTGACTTAGCTTGGAATTGATATTTTCTGATAATCATTGATATTCTAATAACTCTCCATAGAATGTGATATAAGCAGTTACACAATTTTCACACAGATATTTGGAAATTCAAGGAAATACAAAATTGTAGCTTGTCAAGCCTATGGTACTTGGCCCAGTCTGTTACTTTCAACTAATACTCTTGAGAAAGAGTATAACAGTAACTGAGTTTACATTAGGAGCAGTACACGTCAAAAAGACGGGAGTGACATGTAAGTTAACAGACCAAAAATTAGAGAAAAAGAAGGGCTATGAGAATAGCCATTATTTTTGCCCTAGCCCTTCAAGGTCAGTAAGGACTCAGGACATAAGAGAACCTGTGCTGTAATATCCTATAACTCAGAGGTATCTCAAATTTTCTGATCAAGGAGATTATGGGACCTCAGAGAAAAGGGATAAATGAACTATAATGTGTCTAAGGAGAGTCACCCAGAGAAATACATTCTCTAGGCTTTCACAGAAAGCAAACTGGCCAAGCAATGGCCATGACTCGTCCCGAAGGCTGACACTGACAACAGTCCTACATAGCACTGTATATGATTCCAAAGTTAACCCTGAGGGGATTTGACCTTGGAAGATACAAAAGATGAATGTTTTGTTATACAGGTCTTGCTTTAACTTGCCCTTGATCACCCAGCAAAAAAGCTTAATCACAAGGCATGAAACACAGAGCTAGATTGGTGAGATGAGCTGTAGGAGGCTTGGATCAATAGCCTCCAACATTGCAAGTTTCACTGATGGCCCACTGCAATTGTGCAACATTGGACTATTTATACATATGCTTCCTCTTAATTCAAAGAGAAGAATTTTCTTTCTTTCTTTCTTTCCTTAGCAACATCAATAAGAAGGTAGGTCATGCCCACATACTGTGGTCTGTATAACTATTATGAGGACAATGTGCAGTGTGTCAACTGTTAAAAAATTAATGTTTATTGAAAATGTTAATGTTTAATTGTTTGATCAATCTTATACACCAATATCTATTAATCTAAACTGATCTGATAATGAAAATATGTAATATAACCATTGTTAAATTTTTCTGGTTTTGAAATTCTGTACTATATGTTAAAAATAAGTAAATAAATAATTTTTAATTAAAAAAGAATGATATACTAGAAGACTTCATATATAAGTGGATGTATCTTGAACATATACTTATAAATGAAATAAACCAGACCTACATGTATAAATATTGTACAGTCTCTCTAGTGTAATAACTCAAAAGAAAAAACAAAAATGGAAAGGTGTAACACAGATGAATGGAAATCAAGGACTTAAGTGTTAAACAATGAAGTGACTGCAAACAGGAAAGATAGGAAACATGGAAGGATCAAAACCATGCACTTATATACACAGGATAATTCAGATAATGGTCCTAAGAACCACCAAAATATTTTTCACAACGAGGATAGCAATGGGTAGCACTAAAATTATGCTTGGAATCCTGTTATTATTGTCTTTTAGATTTGTACTCCTTCTAATGTAATTTCAGTTAGTGCTATACTCGCTCTCAGGTAAATGATTGGCTTACAAGTAAACAAAGAAGGGTATTAAATGAGAGTAAGAGACTAGAAAAAACTGCTGTAGGACTGACCAGCTACAATTTTGTACGTACTTGGATTTCTAAACATCTGTGTAAAAATGTGTAACTGCTTTTATCACATTGTATAAGGATTTATTAGAATATCAATGATTGATGAAAAATACCAAATCCAAGTGAAGTATAAGATGTTAGATATTCAGAAAGACAGTGATGTTAACCTCAAGTACCTATGTTATAGAGTAATAGTAGCATTAAGCCTCTCTTCTGGAGGGTTAAGAATGTAAGTTTACAGACAAAAACAATTAGAGAAAAAGAAGGACTACAAGGATTGCCTATATTTTGATCCTAGCCCTTCAAGGTCAGTGAAGACTAAGGACATAAGAGAATCTCTGCTGTAATATCCTGTAACTAAGTGGTTTTCCAAGTTTTCTGTTCAAGGAGATTATGGTACCATAGAGGAAAGGGATTGATGATGTATAGTGTGCCTAAGGAGAGTCACCTAGAGAGAAAACATTCTCTGAGGCTTTCAAAGGGAACAAACTCATCAAGCAGTAACTCATCCAAACAGCTAACACTGACAAAAGTTCTACAAAACACTGCACATTGTTTCAAGGTAAATCCTGAGGGGATCTGACTGACCTTGGAAGATATAAAAGTTACATGTTTTGTTATCCAGGTCTTGTTTTAACTGGCCCTTAAGCAACCAGCAGCAAAGTTTAACCATGAGGCATTAAACATAAAGCGAGATTAATATGCTGTGCTATAAAAGACTTAAATCAACAGCTTGTGACATTGCCAGTTCTGCCAGTAATCCATTGTAAGTATGGAACATAGGACTATCCATACAACTACTTTCTCTTAATTCAATGAGAAGACATTTTGTTGTACCAATAATGATTAGAAAAATTATCATGTCTACATCCTGTGCTCTGTATAACTACTACATGCATAATAGTATGCATTGTATTGATTATTGGGAATGTACTACTAATGTGCTTTGAAAATGTCACATTATTATTTCTTATTAAAAGAAAAAAGTAAATTAAATTAAAAAGTAAATTGCCAGCCAAATAGGTCACCTGATTAAAATGTCTACAAGTAGGTACAGGAACCCAAGGTTCACTCCACAGGCCTACTGTGCAGGCCCTGCCCACAGGGTGCACTGAGACTGAGCATGGTGGTGTGTGCCTATAATCCCAACTCTGGGGATGCTATAAACAGGTGAATTACTACGAGTTCAGCCTAGTAGTGACATGCTGAACACCCTGTAAACCCTTCCCTAAAAATACAAAAAAAAAATATTAGGGTAAAATAGATTCAAATAAATCAGTATCAATTTTTTTAAAAAAAGTTTTACTGGAGCCCAGACCCACATTCATTCACTTATGGTTGCAACTGTGTTTATGCTACATACAGCAAACAGAGCTGAATGGTTGTGAAAGAGATCACCTGACCTATAAAGTGGAAAATATCTGATTCTGTCCTTTGCAGTAGAGGCTGCCTACACATTCTCCAGTTTATGCCTGTGAAGCTCTCAAGCTGGAAGAATCGCTAAACGGTGGAGTGACCAAGGAAGCATTCAACCCCAGGAAGGGCAAAGGTCCCCTGGCTGTGTGAGGTCTGGATGGACCTAAGTATAAGGGATCCTAGAGGCCTGCTCTCATCTGGGCCCCAATGACAAGAGCTGCTTTCCCTGACTTAGAGAAGGGTCAGCAGCATCTGTGGCCTCACGACCTACAAGGAAGATCGCAAGGCCAAAGAGGGAGACTGAACCACTAGCAAAGGCCTGGCACTCCCAAAGTTGCTTGAGGCCATGAGCAGTTGCGCAACAGTCATGAGAACATGAAGACCAGAGATACTACACCAATGTTCCTGATCTATCTCTTCCCTGATTTCCTAAAGGATGCGAAAGTTAGAAGCAGTGACCCTTTCTCCTTCACTTTCCACCTGTCAAGCAGGTGATGCCTAACTCAAGTTGAATTTGACCTAGTCAAAGAGAGAAATGTGACATTTCCTGATTAAGTCCTCACTTTCCTGTACTGTTCCTGCTTCTGGTGACCCCTTCAGCTGGTTCTCCTTGAATTTGAATAGTAAAGTTATTTTTTTTTCTTTCTGGCCTCACTCACCTGCAGCCACAGAGTAAAGCTGGTGATGCCTGGAGCAAGATGCTTAAGCACACCTGTGGACCACGTCTTCACACCACACCCCCACTGTAGCCGTATGCAAGGACACAGCAATGCCGTGCCCCAAATATAGCTACCGGAGGACAGAGTGGATTTTCTTTACTACTACACTCTAGATACAAGATAAGTTACTATGTTTTAGTTACCTGCATCATCCAACAGGACTGTTTTAAGGAGAAATCACTTAAGGCTTATTCATGGTAAAAAACAAAACAAAACAAACAAACAAAAAAAAACCTTTCCAATGTCAGACACTTCTGGACCCCCAAAAACGGATTACAGGCCTTAACCCAATGTTGGGGCTTTATATCTTTGGAACTCAGAACTGCTTCAGTTTGGGGTTCTTCTTGGCAGAGAATAGCAAATACAAGTTTTGGACTGAAGATTACTTTATTTGGCAAAAGCTGCATGAATGGACCATTTAACTATGCAAATTTAAAGTGGAGACTATAATTAGCAAAAGGGATGTCTGAAATGCTAAAACTGCTACTGTGGTGAATGAGAAAGTGGTTGTAGGCAGAGTCACATTCCTGCAGATAATTTTTCCTTAAAGAAAGGTTTCTTTCCCTTAAAAATATTCATTTATTAATTTTGAAACAGGATGCTACTATGCCTCCCAGGCCAACATCAAACTCTTCAGCCCAAGTAGCTGGGATGACAGAGGACCCCCACCACATCTGCTCAGAATGGTTTCTATTCTATAAGGGATTTGACTGCCTTTTATACACAGTTTCCATATTCAGCCTCAAGCAGGTGTGCCTCATGGCCTTTTCAGACCTAGCCACAGTAAGTCTCTCGCCCTTGAATGTTTGACTTCTCCTGACACCTCCTTTTGTTTTTGCTTTCTACTTGTTCTTCAGTCTCAAAGTGAGGTACTTGCAACAGTTGAATCAGCACTCCCAAGGAACTTCCTAAGATACACATTGTCGGTCCTCACCCTAGACCTACCCAATCATAAACCTGAGAAGGAGACCCAGAAGTCTGTGCTTTAACTAGCCTTCCAGAGCAATTTTCTGCCCACACAAGCCTTGCTTATGCTATGTCCAAGGACAGAAAAAGAACAAAGGTACTTAAAGAAGGACTTAAGATCTGAATTTCAACTCACAAAGAGAAAAGACCTTATCATTAACAAAGGAGCTAGGGCCTGAGGATTCAGCTTCTGCATAGACTATTCAGTAGCTATCCTATTTCTTGTAACAATGATCATGTATGAGTATCACATGAACAGGAAGAGCTATGACAGCTCTCCGTGTGAAGAGGAATTCAAGGGAAGACGCCTGTTGTAGTGGACAAAAGCAGTGCCTATCTGTACTTAGGGTTGATGGGACAGGTAACCAGCAATCATAGCATGTGGTACTATCATGAGCCACATAGGAAGGAAACAGCTGGGGCCAGTCTTATGAGCTAAGAATGGCTTTAGCTGAGAGCCAGATTGGATTTCCTCGTTAGTCTCTTCTTTCATGTCCAAGTCTCTGGAAACTATTGATACGATCTCCTCTATTTCTAAAAGTTAATGAACCCTAGCAACTCCAGGTCACCCTCGAGACATGGTGACTCTCTGAAATCCCATAGTGATCAGCTTCGTTTGAGAACTACTCAACTAGGTTTTGGCTTCTGAATGTACAAGGGCTTTTGGTTTGGCTTTGATTCTGAAAAAAATGAATCTGTGTCTCCTGTAGCTGTGCGACCTTGGCTTTTTTTTCTCCAATACCTACCAAGTAACAAGGCCACTCTTTAACTTACCTAGATTTGAAGCACATAGACACACACACACACACACACACACACACACACACACACACACATCTCTACTCTAAAGTGCAACCAATTCCGGTTCTTTTTGGCTGTGTGAAATAGCCTCAGTGCTTTAAAGGGCCTCCAGGATCTCACTAAAGCAAAGGATGTGAAAATCAAAAGCTTTGTCTTATTTTCAAAGCTCCTTATATAACCATATCTGTCATAAGGCAAAAAATAAAAAATAAAAATAAATAGAACTTGTTCCCCAAACTAGGGTGCACAATCATTAAAAGGCAGCTGTATTGAGCCCCTATCTTCACCTCATATATTTCAAACATGGTTGCTCTCATCCACCTCTATATGCATAAGGCTTTTGCCTTTTCAATTTTGTTGGTCCCATCTGTAAGGAAGCCACTGGAAACAAACAGCTCTTCTTCCACTGTGTCTGCGGTTACAAGGTCCTATCACCCCAAATGCTAGGGAAATCAAAATGAATCTCTAGACTCCCAAAGTTGACATGCCTGGAGAAAGGGAAGATCAGCATTACTTAACAGACCCTCAGAAGCTTTCTAACAACCATTCCCTGTGGGAAGCTTCTCTGAAGTGGGGCACCATCAGCTAGAAATGTGAGAACAAGTAGAAACACCTGCTCATTAGATGCTACTCTTTTGAATTGCACTATGGACTAGAAAGGCACTCAAAGAATGATTTCATCTTGTTAACACAACCAGGACTTTCTAGAGTTTTTATGAGACATTCACATTCCATAAAGGAGAGAGAAGAGAAAGTAGTGAACTTCTAGAGCTCACATGAGACCCAGTGAATGCTGAAACAGTATCCTGACTTGGGCTTCAGGACCAGACTGCAGAGCAGGGAGAGTCAGGCTCTGCTTGGCACTGAGTACAAGTGCAATGACTCTAAATTACTGAGGCACCTTAAATTGATGAGCAACTTAAAATCTAGAAATGTATGAAAAACTATTTTGGGCCTTAGTAGGAAGTCCCTTCAGCTTGACAAGGTAAAGCGCAAACAGAAAATGTTAAGTAAGCAGGTAATGGTTGACGTACACAGGACCTTCAGGAACATGTTGCTGCACCCTTTTTTCTCTTCTCTCAGTTACATAGAACCCAAACCATTCTCTAACTTCTGGGAAAGAAGTTACCTCAATGACAGCAAACCTTTTGGAAACCAAGTGCCCAAACTGCAATCCCAAACATACGTATTTATCACAGCATGTCAACACCTCAACTAAATCTGAATGCTTGGCTGCTGGGCCAATGGTGCAGTGAGTCGGCTTATATGCTGAGAGCGAGGGCTCTGTGTGCCTGCTGTGGTACGTGCATCATAAATTCACAACGCCTATTCTTCTATCCGGATTTCTGAGCTTTATATGCCATTTGCATGTTAAAGACTTAAGCATCGTTTAATCATTACATTTTTCAATCTCTGTCTACCTGGGACAAGTGCAAATGACTGGTTATCTGAGGGGTCTTGACTGATGACCTGAACTCCCCATGTCAGGCAATAACCTGCAATTCTGTACCACCTCATGGTGGTATAGAAATGCATGTTTTTCATCAACACATCAATGAGGTAATTTTGCCATTGGGAAAAATATCATAAAGTACTTCACACAAACTAAGATGGCTGCCACGTTACTAGGCTACTCTAGTATGTGCAATCCAACATCTAGTGAAATATCAGGCTGGTGATATAGCTCTGTAGCATAAGCACCTACCTGGCAAGCACAAGGTTCTGAGTTCGATTCCCAGAACCCTAGGCACATTGTTCCTACCTGGAACCAGGCATGGAACCTCTCATTGTAATCCCAGCACTCAGGAGGTTGAAACAGGAGGATCACTATGAGTCTGAGATCAGCCTGGGGTCTACAAAAGTGAACACAAGGCCAGCCCAAACTGGATAGTGAAACCCTGTCTCAAAAAAGGGGGGTGTTGCCAGGGAAATAGCTCAGGGGCATAAGCGCCTGCCGTGCAAGTGCAAGTGCAAGGTTGTGAGTTTGACTGCAGTACCCCCCCATCAAAAAAATCACTATGCAGACAGGAATATATTTAAAGTTAAGGTGAAGAAATGAGAAATGGTTGTCACTAGAAAAAACAAAATTTCTGCAGAAACAGAAATATGGGGAGAACAAGAATGTGCTTCAATGAAAACTGCCAATACAAGTGCCAGTGGCTTTTAAGAAAATCCTGATAAAAAATAAGAGTACAAGAAATACTGGGCCAGCCAGATAGCTCGGGGGATTAAAGCACCTGCATAGGCAGAATGTAGCAGCGAGGTTTTCAATTACTGAGATACCATGCCAGCCCTGCCCCTGGGCCATGCTGTGATGGTTATTGAGACTGGGTGTGGTGGTGCGTTACTATCAGTGCTTGGTAAGCTAAAAAAACAGAAGAATCACTATGAGCTGTATCTACATAGTAAGATCCTATAGATCCTGTCTTAAAATGCAGGAGCAAAAAAAGAGAAAGAAATACAATAAATGCTGTGTCACTGATGCTTTCCATTGCACTGAGGAAATTGTTTTATGCAAAATCATAATTTTGATGTCCAATTTGAATCTGCATTGAAAAAAATGATTCATGTGGGTCAAGATACATGTATATGGCCTATTGTACAATGAAAGTTTAAAGAATACTTCAAGTGTTCCCCTTTGCCAGTAATGTACAAAATACTACACCATGAAAATGTATACCTATTTCACCTGAAATTTAACTCAAGCATTGAAGTCTAGGGCTGGGGGGAATAGCTAAGTGGAATAAGTGCTTGTCTGGCCAGCCCAAGGTCCTGAGTTTTATCCTTGGTACCATCAAAAAAAAAAATTCTGTGCACGTATTGCAGTCTAAACTCTAAATGATTTCATAAACTTTTTCTGAAAATGTCCATAAGATAAATAGTTAAAGCTATTTTTAAATGTATTTGGTTGCTACAGTGTCTTACTATGCAGCTGGAACTCATGGTGATCCTCCTGTTTTCAGCCTCCCCAGCACTGGGATTATAGGTGTGCTGCACCACGCCCAGACTCTGGATGGCTCAGCCTGCCCTCAGGGTGGGGCCACTGCAGCACAAATTGCCAGAAATGGAACCAAGTTCGCTGTGCTCCCCTAAACTAGCCTAAGCAGGCACTTCAATCATCTGACCTAACTTGCTAGCCCTAAGCTGTCGCCTCCCCACCCCTCGTGCCGACCTTCCGTACAACTGCAGACTGAACTCAGAGCCACCACACTGAGTTACATCCCCAGCCTGTTTAGGGTTTTATTTTGAGAGAAGACCTTGCTAAATCACTATGTCGCCCAGGCTGGGCTTGAACTTGGAATACTGCCTTAGCCTACCACAAAACTGGTATTGTAAGTGCAGGCCATCATGCCAAACTCCAAACAATCCCTTTTACCACTGCTTAACTCTGCTGTTGTATCAGGGAAGCATTTGTAGTAATATGTAAAGTATGTAAAGGTACAGGTGTTTCTGTTTGCAGTAAAATCATATTTATACAAACAGACAATATGCCAGATTTGGCCTACAAGTCAAATTTGAAAATTACCATCTAGGTGACAAAATATTGTCCTCCTTTATTCACACTACATCAAAAGAAAATATCTTAAAACAAAGGGCCTCTTCAATCCTATGAAATGTAGTATGTGCATTCTTGATACTAATTTTTGGGCAATTCAAGAAAATAAACTAACACACTACCACCCGCCAGCTCTTTCCTTTCTAATTAGGCAGATCACACATATAAAATGTTTTGCCTTTCTTCTAGATTACAATAGTTACTGCTTAATTAACTCTATCTCCAGACATTTTTTTCACATATACACATATATTCTTAACTTCTTCATTATACTCTCTTAAAATTCTTGTCTAGTCCCACTGCAAAGCTATATTCACATATGAGCTAAAATATAGGCCTTATCATGAATAGTAAGCTTAATAGCTATATTAGGGATGTGCTCTGTCAAAGAAGATGAAAGAAGCACTTTGAAGTGAAATAAGACCTAATAAAAAGTCAGTCTCTTTACCCTCTAAAAATCTGAAAAGGATGCAAAATAACTTTCAGAAATGCACACTTCCTTACTCTCAAAAAAAAAAAAAAAAGATCTGTTTCCCTTGTTTCAAGTCTGAGTGTTACCAAGCTTTCTGAACCTATGCTTGCTTACCAGGTTTGTGTCGGTTGGCCCCAAATAAACTCACAGGCTATTCAGTCAAGTTGTGTGCTTACTGCACTGGGATAATGCTGCAGCAATTTTATTTTCCATCTGGCATTGACTCTCCTAGCCAGGGAAGCTTTTTGGCATAACAAAATAATTCCAAAATGTCACTGGAATAACTCGGGTGAAGTTCATTTTTTCATTATTACAGGCCAGTGAAATGCTAGGGAGATGGATAAGAATGTTTTGCTTTGTAAATTCACTGAAAGGCACAGACATCTTCCTTAAAACATTTATACCATGATTCTCAATATTTGAGGTAGTGGCCTTCGGGGCAAGATCACTCTGTGACAGGGGTTCTGCCCTGCATATTGTAGAGTACATACAGCAACAGCAGTTACCTTCACCAACTAGATCCCAGCAAAGGCCCCTAATCTGTGATAACCAAAACCAATATACTCAAACATTGGCAAAAGTCCCCTGAAGGCATAATTGCATCCCATGCACATTGAAAAGCACTGACTTAGCCAAAACCATTAGCATCACCTGTCAGAGATTATTGATCCCTATTTAATCACAGAAGAATACATTGTTTACTTTTAAAATTATATATCTATATATACATATATATATATATATATGTATAATTTCTTTGTTTAATACATGATACTTGCTCACCATAGCTTGGGGACACAGGTGCTTGAGCTTCCAGATCCATTATGTTATCTTCCCATAAAATATAAGAGCCCTATCCCCTTCTCGACGGATTGCACAAGGTTTTCAGAACCACTCCATTGGCCACAGGACTGACCTCCAGGCTTAAATCATAAAGGAAGGCTTTAGAAGCCTGAGTGCAGCAGGTTCTCTTGGGAGATTTTCCAGGCCTCAGTAACTATCACTTGATAGCCACCCCCCTTAGGACTACCCCTTCCTTCTAGTTTCTCTCAAAAGGAAAGTAATATTGCATGCACAGAACCACCTTACCAGTGAGACCAAGCCCCAGGAGATGAAAACCGGCTCTTACACCCCAAATGTTCAGACCCCAGATAATAACTTCTATGATCCAATTTCCCTGGAAAGTCTAATACCTCACATTCTTGATGTGAAGCTGCTAAACAGCACTCAAAGTCAGACCTATGTGTTTTGCACATTTCTGTTCTGCATTTCATGAATGTTTAGGAAAGTGGGATTCATTTTTTTTATTTTTTATATTTTAGGGAAGGGCCTCACTACTAGATGGGACTTGTAGTGATCCACTTGTTTATAGCCTCCCAAGAGCTGGGATTACAGGCACGTGCCACCACACCCAGTCTCCATTGATGTCTCAGCTATCCTGGGGGACGAGGGTAGCAGTGGGGGGCCTGCATAGCAGGACTGGAAATCGAAGCCCCACCCCTGCAGCTCCTTGTAGGTGCTTTAATTCGCTGAACAATTTAGCCGTTCCTGGAAAGGGGAATTTAATTAATACTGATATTTTTTTCCTATCATCTGCACTTGCTGGATCCCAAGAAGTCATTTCTGGATAGTACTAACATCAAAGGCAAAAGGAACTGTGTGCATTGGCAAGCACAAATACAGCCTGCCACTGAAATCAACATTAATGGCTACAGTTTACACAGGTAAGGAGACTAGGAATGAGAGATATGGAAACTCATTCGACCCAGCAACCAGTATAGGTTTATGAGTGAGACTGCCCTGGACCCACCGAAAAATTCATTCCACACAGCAACCAGGCCCAGTTTGTAAGTGCAACCACCCTGGGCCCACAGGAAAGTCATTCAACTCAGCAACCAGGTCCAGCCTGTGAGTGAGACTGCCCAGGGCCTGCCAGAAACTCATTTACCCAAAACAAAGCCCGGCATGTGAGTGGAACTTCCTCCATCAGACAGGCCCAGTGTGGAAAACTGTGGCAGAACTCCCTGTAGAGAAGCTGAAGACAAGACCCCCCCCACCCCGGCTGACACAGGAGCAGAACATCTTGCCAGAGTGGCACAGCAGGTTCACCTTTAAGGGCTACAACAGAAAGAAGTGGAGCTCAGCAGCAAGACCCAAGCTACGCCCTCCACATCTGGTGCTAAGGTAAGTACTCTATAAAAGCTCTACAGCAAAGGTCAGAAGGCATGGCTATACAAAATGACAAAGAGAAGGAGCAAAAGACACTCTCAGGCCCCGATACCACCCAAAACAAATACAGGAGACAATAGCATATGAAATTGGGAGTGACACACCAAAAATCTCTGAAGTAATAGCATCTGAAGTAAAGAAACAACTGTAGAAAGGTATAGAGGAAATCAGATCAGAAGTAGTTTAAGAAGTGAAAAGACAAAGAAATGAAAGTTGCTACCATAACAAAATTTTAACCTCTCAGTGTCTCAAAGACTAATTTTGTTTTGTTTTCAAAGGCACCATCTGAACTAAGCAACTCTAGTGTGAAAGTTAATGTGAAGAATGATCAGGAGCCAGGAAGCAGGAGTTGTGGCACATGCCCATCATTCCAGCTCTCAGGAGGGAGGCTGAGGCATGAGAAGTGTACTTCTGAGGTCATCTGCAACTGCATAGCAGGACTGTCTCAGAAAAAGGAAAACTAAATAAAGAAATGAAAAGAATGATCAAATAATAATGGGAGAGAGAAGGATCAAGGCAGTGGAGGGGTAATCAACAAGAAGAAAAACACAACTCCAGATCAGGACAAGGAATAATTGCAATAGTTTATCTTGCTCAATATCCTGGGAAAATCCCGCCAGTGGAAATCAGTGAATCTTGGGTATCTCTGTTGAGGATGATTCACCACTCATTAGGGAGGTCTGAGTCCTCATTTGAGATCCATTGGTTATACCTGTCACTTGGATGCCAACCTCAGACAGCCAACTATTTCATTGTTATGTGCACCCCTCCGTCCTGACACACAAAGGTATCTTCTGTTCTCTCCTTCCTTTTGACATGACATGATGTAAGAAAAACTATCAGAAGATACTATTACTGGAGTAGTCAGAAGTAAAGGAAAATTCTCGCTTAACACAGCCAACATGGACATCCAACCAGTGGAGAATTCACGGAGCTGAAGCTGCAACTGGATAAATTTTGCAGCATCATGTAGCATTTGAAGCTAGGTGAAAAAGAAATCTATGAACTCTCGTGTTTTTTCAATATAAGCAGATCATTTGTTGAGTTCAGAAGGAATCTCCCTAACCCAAAAAAAGCCAAGCACATCACAGGGAAGGGGACATGCCACCTGCTAGGGGTGGAAGCGGAGGAGTCTTTCCAGATTTGCCTGAATCCCAGATGCTGCCATCAGGGTGTCTGTGGTGGGCAGTGAATGTGAAAGCATATGTCATTCCCACTGTGACTCACTGCTACATAGACTAATTCCTTGGCACTCATGGTCCTCAGTTTCAAGGGCACTAATTGTAAATGTCATTGAAAATGATAAACAGGAAACAAGTCACCAAAAAAGTACATCTGCTTATAGAACAGTGTGGATCCAATTTACTACTGCATTCTGAGTGGGGAGCTGGTGTCCAATTCCCATGCCTCATGCAACCACAGCTGTTCCAAGAAGGTCCTGAAGTAATTTCAAAGCCTCTTCCTTACAAGCCTCTTTATCTTGTTGTTAGAAACTACCGGCAGATTTCTTGAGCCTAATACTGTGTTATTTAAAATCGATCCTGCAACTTTATTTCCATTCATTCTAAGCTGTGCACTGTTACCAACTGGACAGACTATTGAACATGAGAATCCTGTTTCCACCCTATAATTAAGTATCTACACCACTGAAAATTAATAATCAGATCCTCCAACAATTAGTCCAGGATCAAAATAACTAGTTATACCTTCAGTTTGACATTAACCTCTACAGTGCAAGATTTCACCATTGTCTGACACTGCACAACAGCCACTGTTGATCTGAGTAAATTTCATTCATTTAATTCAGAAACAAAATGTACAAAGGCAATAAGCATTCAAAAAAGGGAGTGTGTTATGTAATGGGTTGATGTTATCTAGAAAGAAGGCCACTCAGGACTTCCGGAACACCTAATTGTTTTGCTTTCTTTGGGAGTGGTGATAAAATCGGTGTTTGCTAGTGAGATGGCTCAGCGGTCTAAACAATATATTAAACATTAAAGTTGTGAAGATCGAATACCTTAAACATGGTTTATTAAAAGGTTATCAAGGTAGCTGGGACCCTGGAAGTCCTCAGTACATTTAAAGCAATCAGGTAGTAGAAACAGCAGCAGCAGTAGCAGTAGTAGCAAGAGCAGAAATAGTTGATATTGAACATATACTCATTAGTGAAATAAACCAGACCTATATGTGTAAATATCGTATAGTCTCCCTAATATAAGATAGCAGAAATATTATCAACCATAGGTTTTGTTTGTTTGTTTTATATTTTAAGGAAGGGTCTATAAGGTGTTCAATGGGTCACTACTACATCAGACTCATAGTGATCTGTCTGTTTATGGCCTCCCAACAGCTGGGATTACAGGCACATGTCACCATGTCCAGTCTCAATTACTGTTTCAGTGTGTCCTAGGGGCAGAGCTAAGGATCGAACTCCTGGCCCCTGTGTCTATTTGCAGATGCTTTAATCCACTGAGCTATTTGGTCTTCCTTACCATTGGTTCTTAAAGTGTTATTTACTAATATAAGCATTAAAGATAGCATCAATAGTAATACTGACATGTAATTTCTAAAATCACTGGCGATTAGCAATAGAATACTACTAATTACCACTATTCATAATAGCACTGATATTGTAGGCTCTGAACATAGTCTATGAAGGTAATTAATACAAAAATGATCTTACCAGTCATAGTGGTGCATGCCTACACCAGCAATCTGGGAGCCTGAGGCTTAAGGATTGTAGGTTTCTAGCTTAATCAGGCAAACAACTGACAGATTTAATGTGACCATGCCTCAAAATAAACATATTTTTTTTAAATTCCAGAGACACAGTTCAGAGGAAATATTCTGTGTTAAAACTTCAGTACAATAAACAAGCATGGAGGCGTGCCTATTCCAGCCACTTAGTAAGCTAAGGCAAGAAGATCTCAAATTCAAGGCAAGCCTTGAATATATACAGTAAGAGCCTGTCTCAATAATAAACAAAACAAAGACAGACAAACAAACAAAAAGCCAGGGCTTGGAATTAGTGATACAATGCTTGCCTGATATGAGGGACCCTGGGTTTAAACCCTAGCACCACAAAAAGTAAAGAAAATCCCGAAGTTCTATTATGTACTACAGATGATCATATTTTGGATACAATGATACTCTAAAGAATGTGATAACCCTCTGTTTTTCTCTGAAAGAAGATAATTATATTGTTGAACAGTATAGGAAAAAAAGAGCAATGTGAAAATTAAAAGGAATGAAAAAGCCACAGTGGTACAATTAAAGTAAGGATTATTTATGAATATCAATGAACAGCAAATTCTACACTGAAAAGAATGCAGAGGAACTCTCCTGAAAAAGAGAAATTGGCACCCTAGCCCAGCAACAGCTTCCAAACTGGAT
>PVJA010038896.1:0-19488 GCA_004027025.1 Myocastor coypus
TGTGTGTGTGTGTGTGTATACAGAGATTGAACTCAGGACCTTGCATTTGCCAGGCAGGCATTTGTGCCCCTGAGCTATCTCCCTGGCCTCTAAAGGCATTTTTAATAATTTCAAAGTCCTATAAAATGTCACTTCATTACTATTACATGTGTTTATTAAATTAATAGTATTTGATAAGTAGTCAAGATTTCTGAAAGCAAATTCCTGGTAATAGTGAACAAAAAAGTTTCTTTTAAAGAAATTCTCTAAACACAAAAGGAATATTTTCCTGCAAAAGTGGGGTTCTACAAAGAAAGGCAGTGTCATTTCATAGTCCTTAGACAAGAAAATCAGAGCTACACTAACTTCCAACATTACAAAATTATACTGCATGTAATTGAAGCACTGTGATAAAATGGCATTTCCCTAGCAGTTTGGAGGAATATAATCCAAGATTTGGGAACTATAATCCAAAATTATGAATAACTACAGTGCTGATGGACTGCCACTAAAACTATCAACGAGAAGATTTCACTGATGTGTGGTTTTGAGTTTGTTCTCAGTAGTAGTGATAGCAGTCACACCAGCAATAGAAATAAGAACAGTGAGCTGGCCAGATAGCTCAGCGGATTAAAGTACCTGCTTAGGCAAAGCACGGCCACAGTTTGATCCCCAGTATGCCTGCAGTGTGGCGTGTGTGCTGAGATGGCAGCTGAGGCTGGCTGTGGTGGTGCACGCCTGTAATCCCAGCACTTGGGAAGTTGAAAACAGGAGAATCATGATGAATCTGATCTGTGTAATGAGACCCTGTAGACCCTTGCACTAAATGCAAAAAATAAGGGAAAGAAATAAGAGCAGTAACAGCAGCTGGAGCAGATGAAGGAGTAATAGTAACATCAGCATCATTTATTGTCTAGTTTTGTCATGCCACAGTCAAATTCCTGCACATACACATACATTGCTTATAGCAACCTTTCAAGGAAATTATCAGGAACAATAATTTCACTGATGAGAAGTTGATAGAAAATCCAGCTAATTTTGAAGACTGCACAGTTAGACACATAACCAGGATTTAAACCTAGGCCTCTCGGGCCCGGCAGGATCACTCAGTGGTCTAAAGCGCCTGCTTGGGAAAGCTTGGGCGGCTTCAGGGACCGCGGTTCGATCCCCGGCACCACATGCTGTGCCAGCCCTGCCCTCGGGGTGGGCTGAGCCGGCCATAAAAATGAGCGAATAAACAAACAAAGGTTCTGAAACAAGAAAAAAAAATAAATAATTCAAAAAAATATATAAAATAAACCTAGGCCTCTCATTTGAAGGCTGTTTTCTTTTTTGTAGTAGTTGTTTTTTGCGTGTGTGTGTTTTTGAGACAGGGTCTTGCTATGCAGTTCAGGCTGGCCTTGAGCTCACTTTTGTAGCCCAGGCTGGTCTTAAACTTGCACTGATCCTATCATAGTGGTGTACATAAACAGTTACCATTCAAGGGGCTCAGTGGACTAAGTGCTTGCTTAGGTAAGTGCATGGGCCAAGGTTCATCCCTGGCAGCACATGCAAACAGGCACCCTCCCATGGGCATGCTGAGCCCTGATGGAGTCTGGGTGTGGTGGTGCACACCTGTAATCCCAGCTAGGGAGGCAGAAATGAGGAGGATCAATATGAGTCTGAGCTGCTAGTGAGATCCTACACGCACACCCACACAAAACAACTTTAAAACACCAGTTATCTTTCAGTGTAGAGGATTAAAAATTGTAAGAGAGATGTATAATAGCCTCTTGAAGTTTGTTGATAGCATGAAACTCTTCTATGTGATCCAAATGATAAGAATTCAAGTATTTGGAAGGGTTTTAAGATCAAAGGTGTAGCCAGGCGTGGTGGCTCATGCCTGTAATCCCAGCACTCGGGAGGCTGAGGCAGGAGGATTGGTGTGAGTTCGAGACCAGCCTGGGCTACAAAAGTGAGCTCAAGGCCAGCCTCAACTGCATAGCAAGACTCTGTCTCAAAAAGACAAAAAAAGAAAGATCAAAGGTGTATCAATATGAGGTAAAAGATGGAATAGTTAAATATAAGGTTACACAATTTAGGGAATATACACACACTATAAAGGATGTGACTAAAATTTCCTTAGGAGTAATAGATATTCTCTGAAAATAGTCTGAGTTTGAGGTGTGAGTTTGAGGCCAATCTGGGCCACATAGAAAGATTTTGTTTAAAAATTCAAAAATGACAGCCCCAAAAAGTCTAGCAAGCTTGAAACATCAAACATCTAATCGCAATTGAACAGACACTTCCCATACAAATGAGCAATATGTACATAGATGAAAAAAATGTTCAACCTTTTTAGCTGTTATGGAAATGTAAATCAAAACTGCACTGACATTCCTTTTCAAACCAGCCAGAATGGCTGTCTCCAAGAATACAAAAATAAGTCCCACTATTCAGGAAGCAGAGGCAGAAGGATTGCCATGAGCTCAAAGCCAGCCTTGCCTATATAGTGAATTCAAGAGTAGCCTGAACTACACAGTGAGACCCTGGCTAAAAAACAACAAAAACACCATGAAAAAAATGCTGCTGAAAATTCAAAGAAAAAGGTACTCTTATAATCCTGGTGGGAACATAAATTAGTATAGCCAATATGGAGGTTCCTCAAAATATTAAAGATGAAATTACCATTTGATCCAGCTACAGTACTCCATTGTATATAACCAAAGGAATTAAACTCAGCATATTAAAGAGATAGCTGCATACCCATGTTTATTACACTACAATTCATAATACCCAAGATGACCTAGCTAGGACTTACCAGTAGACAAATTAAGAAAAGATATACACAACAGAGTATTAGCTATTAAGAAGAATTAAATTTTGTTATTTGCAGGAAAATACATAAAGCTGGAGATCATCACGTTGAGCAAAATAAATCAGACTCAAAAGGACAAACATTGCATGCTCTAATATTTGGAATCTAAAGAAGATGACATGAAAGTTGAATGGAGATCATTATTAGACAGTAGCAAGGCAACAAAGAGGAAGTGGAAGAGGCAAAAGCATTGAGTAATGTGAGGGTGGGTATGACAAACATATATGAAATGCACTGGCATCCAAAAATGTGAAATCATGGGGGAAGTTAAGGCAAAGGGATACGGAGGGGTGAACATGATCAAAGTATGCATGATTCTGGCAAATGAAACCCATTAATCTAGATAGCTAATATGCCTTCATAAAAAATGTGAAACAAAAAATCAATAGATAAGACATTAAAAAAGGATATATAAAAAGAAAAATATGCCCAATGACATGCCTGCCTTTATGTGTATCAATGATGACTATCAGTCACCATTCTAAGTGCTACATACTTATATTACCTTGCTTAATTCCCTAAGACTATGAGTTACTGTTACTTGCATTTCTCACGTGAGCCCAGACTCACATGCAAGTCACTAGTAGGGTAGGAATTTCAGCCTAGGTAACTTGTGCTGTAGGGGTGAGGTTCTTTTGTTTTTGGCTTATTTATTTACTTTTTATTTATTTTCTCTTTTTGAGACAGGGTCTGCCTATGCAGTTCAGGCTGGCCTTGAGTTCACTTTTGTTGCTCAGGCTGGTCTCGAACTCACATAAATCCTCCTGCCTGAGCCTCCCAAGTGCTGGGATTACAGGCATGCGCCACCATGCCCAGCACTGTCTTTGGTTTTTATAAGAAAGGGCTTCACCATGTTGCCTAGACTGGTCTTGAGTTCACTATGTAGTCTATGATGGTCTCCAAATTGTGGTGATACTCTTGAGTACTGTAAAAACAGATGTGTGTCACTGCACATGGCTGAGCCTGCATTCTTAAGCAATCTACGGCACTGTCCCTTTAAGAATACAGAAAAGGAGCCAGGGATTTAGGTCACTTGCACAGCACCTACCTGGTAAGCGCGAGGTCCTGAATTCCACCTTAGTAACCCCCGTCTTGGTTACTTTTCTCTCGTTGCCAGGACAAAATACCCACCAGCCAACATAAAGGAAGGTTTATTTAGCTCACAGTCAGTGAAGTAAAGTTTCAGTCCATACCCTGCTAGCTCCAAGGCAAAGTGGCACACAGGAAAGGGCAGCAGTTCTTGGGCATGGAAAACAGCAAAGTGCAAAGGGAGGAGGAGTAGCTGAGACCTCTAACAAGCTTCTCTCCCCTGTTTAAAGTAGATAACGCAGCACTTGCCCCCATAATCCCAGCATTGGATCATAATCACAAACTCTAGAAGTTGGCTCATGACTGCAGGCGCCTTTGAGCACACCTAGGTAAAAATCATAACACTACTGCCCAGAGGGTGGTAGAATACAGAAAAGTTATTAAATAGTCAGATACTGCATCTTCGATCCTAGCTCTAAAGATATCTTGAAGCTGTTTAAATAGGACATAAAACATACTCTAACACATAATAGGTGTAAAATAGTTCATTTCCAAGAAAATTTGCTAAGTGGATAGATTAATAGACTAAGCAAAATATGTTGTAGAAGCAGCGAGACCTAAAAGTCTGAAGCTTTTCTTTTTAAAACATGTGATACTGGGGACTGAATCTTGAGCTCTGCACAGCCCAGTCTGAACCTTCTTCAGCGTGAAGTCATGTAAGGTGAATATGCTCCACGTAAGCAATGTTTTGGTCTGTCATGTGTTTTTTAGATCTTTATAAACAATGAACACATTTTTCTGATACAATTTACAAAAATATGAAAATGGATAGCTATTCCACCTTGTTTTTAAAAATTTTTTATATTATAGCCAGCTCAGCCTGCCCTGGGGATGGGGCTGGCGCAGCATGTGCTGCAGGGGATTGAACTGCAGTCCCTGTGGTTGCCTAAGCTTTCCTAATCAGATGCTTTAGACCACTAAGCCATCTCGCTAGCCGTTATTCCACCTTCTCATTCATGAATATGAATGCAATATCTACACAGTGGTTCTCAGCCTTTCTAATGCCATGACCCCACAATACAGTTCCTCATGGTGCGATGACCCCAAACCAAGAAATAATTTTGGTGGCTACTTCAAAACTGTGATTTTGCTAGTTATGATTTGGAATGGCTTTAGGCGACCCCTTTTGGCTGTTGGACCCCTGCCGGGGTCGCGACCCACAGGTTGAAAACCCCTGGTCTACAGGGTCATATTAACACATCCAGCCAACTACTTTTGTAATTTAAAAATTGACTATAATGAGTATTCTAGACCAATGATCTCTAGGGTGAATTTTCCAATTGGAGAGCATTTTCCCTAAATCTCTAAATTTTCTCTTAAAGAATCATATGCCACATACAATACAAACACATTATAGTAACTTTACTTAGCTTTAATGTAACATTACCTAAATTTATTTGGCTATGGGGTATGTCTTTTCAGACTTTTTGACATTGGGAATAGGAATTGAACTCAGAACCTCCTGTATGCCAAATACACCCCACTGAGCTGTATCTCTTATCTACAAAATCCTATTAGTTCAATATAAATACTTTCTATCACAAAAACAAAACAGTAGCATTGTTATAAGACTGCATACAGAATTAACTGTGCCTGGGAATAATTTGGACATTCCATTTTCTTAGTGTTGAGTCCAGGTTTTTGCTATTGGAGTCTTTTTTTTTTCTGTCTTTTTGAGCCAGGCTTGCTATGCAGTTTAGGCTGGCCTAGAGCTCAGTTTGTAGCTCAGGCTTTTCTCAAACTCAACACTGATCTTTCTGTCTCAGCCTCTGGAGAGTCTTTCGTGACAAGTTTTTCTAATTACTGTACTGAGCAATTAACGAATATTATAAATTGTGTATTTTGTTATATTTATACATGTACATAGTATATGCTGTACATTATTGCCATTCTGAATTTTCTTCTAGGAACAATTTATAAGTGATGTTTAGGCATAGTCAAGAGATTAAGAAAATGTCACAACTCTAGAACAAGGTAGCATCCACCTTCTACAAAGACGGTACCTGACTCCACTGCTGATTCCTGGGTTTCCCAGCCTCTTATCTAAATGCTCTAAGCTTATATATCTGAAAGTATGTGGTATTCCTGATTACCTAATGGGTATCTCAAGCATGTCCCAAATCATCTCTTCCCAAATCTGTTCTTTATTCTTTCCAAAACCGGGGATCAAAACTCAGGATCTTGCACTTGCCAGGAAGACACCTGTGCCCCCGAGCTACCCCCTCCAAATCTGTTTAGTCTTTTCCATCTCACCTCATCTTTCCAGCTGACAGACTATTTATTGACCACGCTGTCACTTTTTAAATTTTTTTATTTATTTTATTGTTGTTTCAGAATGTTTGTTTGTTTATTCCCTCATTTTTATGGCCGGCTCAGCCCACCCCAAGGGCAGGGCTGGTGCAGTATGTGGTGCCGGGGATCGAACAGCCGTCCCTGCAGCCGCCCAAGCTTTCCCAAGCAGGCGCTCCAGACCACTGAACCATCCCGCCAGGCCTCACACGCTGTCACTTAATGTTTTCTCATATCCTACACTGAAACCATCAGTATTTTGGCTCAACCTCCAACACATGGCCAAAATTGTCACTTATTCCTTATACTCTTCCTCCATCATGTTTTCTTTTTGTGTGTGGAACTGAACTCAGGTCCTTGTGCTTGATAGGCAACTGCTTATATGACTGAGCTATCTTCCCAGCCCCCTCCATCATGTCTTAAATTAGTTTTCTCTCACATGACTCCCCAGACCCAACCTGTCAGCCTCTATCCCTCAGCTCTATCTGCTATGGCCCTATCAGTCTTTTCCTTAAGGCATAAGCCTCTTTCTCATAATTTAGCTGTAGATTTCTATGAGATTAAGGAAGCTTTATTACTAAATCTTTAAAAAGTGAAGATTTTACATATGAAAGTAATCATCTTAAAGCAAACAATTCAGTGCCAGCTAGTACATTTACAGTGTTGTACAACCATCTGTATCTAGTTCTAAAACATTTTCATTGCCTCAGAATAAAATTCCATTCCATCTTCACAGCTGCAAGAAACACCTCATCTGCCTATTCTGGTATTTCATATAAATGGAATCAGTGCCATGTCCTTTTGTGACTTTTACCTTCACTGGGCATGTTTGATGTCCATTTCTTTGTATGGTTAATATTCCATGAGATATACCATAACTTATTCCTTTATGACACTTGAGCCATTTCTATATTTCGGCTATTTTGAATAGTGCAGTTATAAGCATATACAAATATGTGAATCTCTTGCTTTTAATTCTTTTTGGATATCTGAAAGTGAATAGGCTATATGGTAATTTATCATTATGTAACATTTTGATATTGTCCAACTTTTTTTTTTTTACAATGGTTGAGCCATTTTAACTTTGTACCAACAGTGTATGAAGGTTCAGATTTTCACTGTGGGTGCTTTCGTATCTGTTTTCTGGAAAGCTCCTATGATATTCCCAAGTGGCTCACTTCACCTCTTTCAGGTCTTTACTCAAGCACCATCTTCTCCAGAAGGCCTAACTTGACTAACAAATTAAAAATTACAATCTCCTAATCCCCAATTTGTACTTGCTATCCTCCTGCACCATTTTTTTTCTGTAGATCACTGACATACTATGTAATTTTCTGATTTTCATCATCTCTTATCACTGAAATATAAATTCCACAAGGGGAGATTTTAATCTGTATTTCAATGCCTAGAAGAGGGACAGGTACATAGTAGGTGCTCAGCAACTATTTACTCAACAAAGGGTCTTCTGTCAAAGCATCAAGGCGAAGTAGAATAAGTCTCTTGTAGTTGTGTTATTTTTCTAATAGCTGTGGACTAGAACTGAACAAATCATACCTTCTTTCAGCTGAAGCAAAAGCCATCAATATTTCAGAGACAGCTAGTCCTAAATCAGATGAAAGATTTACAACAATAGCCTAGTACGGAGTACCTGAAATGTTTTTTTTAAAAAAATGTATTTAGTATAGGATCTAGTGTTTCATTACACAGATCAGACTCATAGTGATCCTCTTATCTTCAGCCTTCCAAGCGCTGGGATTACAGGCACATGCCACCACATCCAGCCTCAAATGCTGTTTCAGCATGCCCTGAGGGTGGAGCGGGCACTTCATCCTGCCCATTCACTGTACCTGTGACATGCTCATCACTGAGAGCTGGAGGCGAGTATGAGCCACATAGTATGATCCTGTCCCCAAACCCCTAAACAGCAACCTCCTGAGATACACTATATAAAATCCTATGGAAAAACATAATTATGTGTTCTTACCTAAAATACTGCCGTAACAAGAATGTTTTCTTTTTTTTTTTTTTTTTTTTTTTTTTTGTGGGACCAGGGTTCGAACTCAAGACCTTGCACTCGCCCAGCAGGCACTTGTGCCTCGGAGCTATCTCCCCAGCCCCAAGAATGTTCTTTTCATATTTGTGATTCAACTCAAAAATTTCACATGGAGCTACAATCCCGGTCTTGTTTTGTGAGATGGTATCTCACCATGTAGTTCAAACTAGCCTCGAATTTGCTGAAATCTTTCTGCCTTAGGCTTCCAGATGCTGGGATTATATCCATGTGTCACCACGCCTGGATCCACCTGTTTAGAGACAAACTAAATTCCCCAGGCCAAGCTTGAATTCACAATCCTGCCTCAATTTCTGAGTGTAGGATTATAGGTATATGTCCTCTCTTACTATGTTGCCCAGGCTAACCTGAAACTCACAAGCTTGCCTCAGCCTTAAGTTGGGTACCACCACACTCAATTCTTGTTTCTCATCTCTGAACCAATAGATGGTGAAAATATCCATAAATAAAATCTATATTTAAAATGCAGGGCCAGGGATAGCTCAGTCGAGTAAGTGCTTGCCTGGCAAGTTCAGGGTCCTGAATTCAATCCCTAGTACCTCAACCAACCAATCAACCAACCAATCAATCAATCAATCAATCAATAGCTAGCAAAAAAAGCAGCTGTGTGTGGTGGCATATCCGTATAATCCTAGCACAGCACTTGGGAGACTGAGGTAGGAGGATTGCCACAAGTTGGCAGCAACCTGGGCTACATAACTACTGTCTCAAGAAACAAGAAATGCAAAGAAACTATTTCTGGGAAGAAGCCTGAAACTTAAAGGAAAAAATAAAAAATCTCTATGCCATTAACACTAAGTGATACAGCCAAAAATTGGATAAAATAGAACATTTTATGTTATATACATTTGCAAAAATAAAAAGTTTAAAAATTGAGCAGAAAGATGACAACTGACAAAATACCTTAGAGATACGAATAAGAATAAAGATTAGAGTATCACCGACTTAACTACTACAAAATAAGCCACTTAAGGGCTGGCCAAATAGCTCAGTGGATTAAAATGCTTGCAAGCAGGCAGGGGCCAGGGGTGGTGGTCGTGGTGTTTTGATCCCTGGGCCTGTCATGCCAGCCCTGCCCCCCGGGTGCACTGAGATGGCATGTGAGACTGGGTGTGGTGGTGTACACCTGTAATGCCAGCTATAATCAGAGTCTATAAACAGGCAGATCACTACCAATCAGATCTAATAGTGTGACCCTGAACATCCTGTAGACCCTTCCCTAAAGTACAAAAAAGCCACTTAATAATTATTTTTGAAGTTCATTTATAGCATAAATCTGGAAAGTTGAAACTAATTGATTTAACTTGAATATAAATCATAAATTAGAACACATGACTACTGAAACTGGATTTCACTGTTTCAAAGTACATTTGTAAAGATCTGATTTGATTAACTGATTTTGTTCTTTTTGAGTCAAGATGCTGCTATGTAGGTCAGGGCAGACTTGAACTCAATATGTAGCCTGAACTGGCTTAATGCAGTAATCCTATTGCATTAGCCTCCCGATTGCTGGGTTTACAGCATAGCACCACTGCCATTCAGTTAAGTTTTGATTTTAGAGTAAAAAAGCAAAAACACTCATGACTGAGTCAAACAACTTTAGAGTCCCCTTACCTTCATGGTTAAAACCATAAAGGGAGCCTTCGCTAGTTTTTAGAGTTCAAAATATTAGTATGGTACAGAATGAGATTTTAACTGCTAGAGGAACAAGTGAAAGATATATTCAACAGATAAATTTCTCAGTCTGCAAGCCAGTCAGGCTTCCATCTGAGAAGCAAAGTAATGTTTTGAATTGTATGGCACAAAGTACAGATTTTATATGAAATTATTTATTAGAAATAATTCACAACGCCTTTAACAATACAAATTTTATTAAAAAAATAAGTAACATCAAAACCGTCACCAAATCTATATTCAATGTAACCAAAATAAACAAACACAAAATTAAAAAAAAAATATACATCTATATATGTGGGCAAGAAACAAGTGCAGTTTTTGGTCCCAATATTTTTGAATATATTATCTTTATCCAAAGGAATTACACTAATGGCTAAGATATTATTTACTAGGTGAACAAAAAGGTAACTTTAAGACTTATGTTAAGGTCTGTAAAAGGTATTTTTGCCAATTCTTTATGTCAAACCACAATCCCTCAGATGTTAATGATAGTTCCAACAGAGACAGAACAGATAATGTTTAATAATCTGAACAAGCACTAAATTAAGAAACTACCAGTAGGTAGCTACATGCTGTTTATGTAGAATTTTAAAGAAATTTCTCACAGTTCAACAAAAACAAAACATATAAAACGAAAGTTTTAAAGAGAACAGTACAGGGGCCCGGCAGGTTGGCTCAGTGTTCTAAAGCGCCTGCTTGGGAAAGCTAGGGCGGCTTCAGGGACTGCGGTTCAATCCCCGGCACCACATGCTGCGCCAGCCCTGCCCTCGGGGCAGGCTGAGACGGCCATAAAAATGAGTGGATAAACAAACAAAGGTTCTGAAGCAAGAAAAAATAAATAAAATAAAAAATTTTTAAAATACAAAAAAAGAGAACACTACAAAAATAAACAAAATGGACATCCATAAATTTGACGAATATAAAACCAATCTACCAGAACTTAATGAAAATTTTTAAAAATTAAAAAAATCTATTAATATTATTGAAAACTCCTAGTCTTAATACTGGATAAAACTTTTAATGACAATATGAATAACTGGGGCCAACGAGATAGCTCAGCAGACTAAGTGCCCGCTAGGCAAGCAAGCACAGGAACCAGGATTTGATCTCTGCCACTGCATGATGTTCCGGCCCAGCTCCCGGGCAAACTGAGGTGGCCAACTTGAGATCAGGCATGGTGGAGTATGCCTGTAATCCTAGTGCTGGGGAGGTTGAAAACAGAAGGAACACTACGAGCCTGCGCTACATAGTAAAACCCTGTGTACCAAATACATAAAAAATATACATATATGAATAATTGTTACTTTGGAACTGTAATTTTAAAAAGTTTGTTTTTTTGAGAACATGAAAGTAGGGCTGGCAAGGTATCTCAGCGAACTAAGCACCTGCTTAGGTAAGTTCAGGGGCTGGGTTTGATCCCTGGTACCACATACTGCACTGGCCCCACCCGTGGGTGAGCAATCAAGTCCAGGTGTGCTGGTGTGCTCCAGTAATCCCAGCACTGGGGGAGCTGAAAACAGGAGAATCACTACGAGTTCAAGTTGAGTAGTGAGATCCTGCACAAAATACAAAAAAGAAAAAATTTCTCCCCAAAACAAAAATTTCCAAGAACAGGAGAGTAATCTTGGTATTTTACACTGCCAGAATTTTTATACTTTTTAGACTGCATGTGTACTACGGGGTAATTAAAGGGCAGGAGCCAAAATGACCAAATTTCAACTCTGCTGTTGAAGCACTGATTTGACAGGCTTTTCTTGGTTAAGAATCAACCCACAGCTTAAGAACCAAAAGCACCTGAAAGAAGTTGTGCTCAATTTAGTGGGCTTTGAGGTCATTTTTGGCCAAATTAGCATCAGCCTTAAGGGAGAGTGGCCAGTTAGATAAAAAAAGGGGGCTCTCCCCAAGATCTGATTTCTTAAGGCCACAAATTACAAGAGGTCTCACAGTCAAATAATTCACATTCCTTGGAAAGAGAGAACAGGCATCAGTTGTGTCCATCGAAGGGGGACACTGTCCAGGAGTAAACTGGACATTTTTTGAAATTTCTGTGTTGCTTCTGCATCTGAAAAATACGAAAAATAGAACAATGGCAGACAAGGAATGACAGAAAAACAGCTTTCTGACCTATAAAACTTATAAGAAATTAAGAAAGCAGACAAAACAGACAATAACAGATAAACAGCCATATCATTTGACATGTAATATTCTGAAGGCAAAAAATACAACAGAGAAAAATTAGCTTAAGGAAAGTAAGAAAAGACCATAGCAACAAAAATTATTTTTGGAGAGAACCAACTGGAAGGAAAAAAAAAACATGCTAAGATATGTTAACCTGACACAAAGATAAGGTGGAACAGGAATTTTGTGTCATCTGAAAGCTGAAAAGAGGTGAATGAGAGCTAGTGTCATGAACTTTGTTAACTGCCTTCATGTGAGAAAACACTTCAGAACTTTGAACTTAAGAAATTGTCTTTGTATAAGAAAATACTTCAGAACTCTGAACTTAGGAAATTCCAACTTGTCTTGCACCAGGTTGCACGAGCTCCATAGAGCAGGAATCTATTTCAACAAGCAGCTTTAGAAACAAAAACAAAAACAAAAACACTTTAATATTTTTCATTTCTACTAATGATATATTAAAATGCTACAACAGTGCTAAAATCCACCAAAGTAAAAGGCACTAAATGAAAAACTTACTCAGAGAGGTGGGTTCAGAAGTTGAGGTACTTTCGGAAACTGTAATCAGAAGGGTTTAACATTTAAAACAGCATATACAAAGAGACTAATGATTTAATGTATAAGAGCATATACTGTGGCTGATAAAAATTACTGGAAAAAATTTCAATTTCATAGTAACAAACATATATACACATACCATTCTCTATTATGACTTGGCAAGTATGAGTTTTACGTTGACTTAAATGTTTAGCCATGAAGTCTACGCTGGAAGAATCAATTACAAAATCACACTTAAGGCACACCAGAGTTAAGCCCCTGGAAAGAAAAAAAGATAGTGAGAAGGTCCTTATATTGTATGGAAATCCATAAACAAGTCCAGTAGTTACAATTTTATGTAACACTTCGATAATTTTATGTACCACAACTACCACTTTTGTTCTACAAACCTGATGTATCTAAAATGGTTCTCTAGAAAACAACATTGCCAGACTAAGTCTAAGTCATACTAACATTTACTGCTTTTTAAATTAGCCCCTTTCAACTTGTTGCTAAAAGTTTGACATTCAAAGACTTCAAACACAGCCTTGACTCAACTAACAACTTGAATAACTTGTTTAAATCTCAATTTTTCCATTTCTTTGCCTATTTGCAAGGCAGAGATCTGACATTCACCCAAATATAGAAATATAAATCTGCTGAGGACCTTCTTTAAACACTGTACTATCAGGTACTGTGGATAGAACAGCAAACAGAAAAAGGTAGTCTAGATCCTATTTAAGTCAGGACAGAAATAAACTGATAAACTTAAAGCGTATCAGTTAAGTACCTTAAACCAAAATATCTTACTTGTACAGGAATAAAACCCTTGACTGACTTTTCTTTTGTAATCTAGTCTTATAGCCTGTTGTGTATTAACCCCAAGCTATCATCCAAAAACACATAAAACTTATCTTCAGAAAACTGGGCATTTTCCTCTCAAAAAAAAGTCATGCCTCCTGTCTGGTCTCTCTTTCCTTCTCTCTTTTTGAGACATAGTATCACCATCTAGTTCAAGCTAGGTTTAAACTCACTATATAGCCCAGGCTGGCCTCAAAATTATGGCAATCCTCTTACTTCAGTCTTTCAAGTACTGGGACTGTAGGTGTGTATTACCACACCTGGTCACACTCATCTGATCTAAACCTAACATCTAAAGTAGGTGCTATAACTATCACTTTTGTATAGAGGAAATGGACAGATTTAGTAGCCTACCAAGGCAGCAATGGTTTTAAAATGAACGTTCTGATTACAAAGCCAGGGTTCTTAAATATGAACTGATGTGTCTTTTACCACCTTAACCTAGGTCATTATTAATTAGTCTTAATACTATAATAGCCTTAAACAATATGTACTTCATATAGCTACAACTCACTTTGCACGCTTTTGTAAATGGACTTTTCTTACTTGAGATAGTTTCACAAGTAGATCAGGCTTGCCTCAAACTCATGGTTGAGTGCTGGGATTATAACTGTATGCCACCAAGCTCAGCTTTCATGGTTTAAAATGTTTTCTGTAGTACTGGAGATTGAACTAGGCCTTTTAAGTAAGCTACCTCTCCATCATCTTTTTTTTCCCTCTGGCCCCACCATCTATTTGAGAGAGGGACTTGCTAAATTGATCAGGTTGGGTTCAAATTTTTGATCTTCCTCCCCTGGCCTATGAAAGTGCTAGGATCATAGCCACACCTGGCTCCTAATCCATCTGTAGTACCTTTGATTCTACTCAAAATATCAGTGGTTTTCCTCATATCTTTCAAATTACAATTAAGTCTAACCTTCCCAGAATTATTTTGGTGATTTCAAAATGTAAGCTAAAAACTACTTCCCAAGAATTTGATCATCATGAACTTTGTGTTGGTCCTAAGTATACTACTAGTCATTCACTGTGACTCAGAAGAATCTATTGCTTTTTCTTTTCTTCTACGTTCAACTAGAATGCCCATCTTCTAACCTATATCGAGACCTGCTTCATTTGAAATAGTAAATCTCATTGTACTTGTTACGAATCAATATGCATTACAGCAATTCCTTATGTTTACTATTACATCCTGCCAATAAACTATTTTTTTTAAGATTTGTACTAAGATTTCATCTGCATCACTATGAGCTATACAAGACCTGACATGATAACCGCAAAATAAGTAGTTAAAGAACAAACATTTTAGGGCTGGCCTGATAGCTCAGGGGACTAAAGTACATGCTTAGGCAGAGTGCAGGTGCTGGGGTTTGATCCCTGGCACTAAAAGTCATGCCAGCCCCATCCCTGGAGCCCAATGAGATGGTGATTAAGACTGAGCAAGGTGGCACTGCACTTACAATCCCAGTGCTTGGGAAGCTGAAAACAGGAGAATCACTACGAATCTAATCTGTGTAGAGAGACCCTGTGCTAAATACATAAAAAGCATGAACATTTCATCTTAATAAAATAATAGTTATAAAAATACTATGAAGTATAAATATGCTAAGTTCTAACTATAATAAATTGATCAATTTTAAGATTTCAGACCCACCCAACTTGAGGAAAAATCATCTGAAACCTTTAACACCATCCAGTTAATTTGCTTTTAGCTTTATTAGTACAGGGTTTACAGGGTCTGCCTACAAATGTTGGACTTGGAGTGATCCTTCTGTTTTCAGCTTCACAAGTGCAGGGATTACAGGTGAGTACCACTATGGCCAGTTTTAATCACTATCTCACTGTGCACTGGGGGCAGGGTTGGCATGGCACACCAGAGATTAAATCCCAGTCGCTGTGCCAGACTAATGCTTTAGTCTGCTAAACTATGTGGTCAGCCCTCATCCAGTTAATTTAAAAAGCAAGAACACAACTGATTTTGACAGGTAAAAGTTAAATTAAAGTATCATGTTTAGAATTTTAGTAATGTCCTAAACAAATGGAATTGAACTTTCCTCTGTTTAAGAACACTTACTTGGTCTAGTATCACCAATGTATGTTATTTTCGATATACACACTAACTTAATTCAAATATTGACTGACTATTATGTGCCAGGCACTATTTAATGCCTGGCAAATGTTTCATAATATAAGAAAAATTATTAAACCAAGGAAGATGTAGTCAAAAGGAATCAGAAGAATGTAAAATAACCCATAATGCACAGTGGATTGTGCATTAGGTTGTAGTTTGTGCATTAGGTTGTAGTGTAATAAAAGTCAATTAGCGATGCCATTAGAAACATTAAGGAACAATTTTTGTGAATAGTAAGTTACATACTTTATTTCATAAAGAATAACTGAAACAATATTAATTTCAAGTAGCCAGTACATTAACAAAACTACTTTGTTCAAATATTTGAGAGCCTTATTTTTGGTTATATTTAAATTTTTTTTCTCGAGACAGGGTCTTGCTTGTGTTCAGTCTGGCCTTGAATACATTATGTAGCTCAGGCTGGCCTTGAATTGAAAGATCCTTTCTCAGACTCCTGAGTATTGGGATTACAGGTATGCATCCCCATGCCCGGCATTATATTTTTTTGAGACAAGGTCTCTTTCTGCAGTTCAGGCTGGCCTTGAGCTAACTTTTGTAGCCCCAGCTGGTCTCGAACTTGCACCAATTCTCCTGCCTCAGACTCCTGAGTGCTGGGATTACAGACGTGCGCCACCATGCCCTGCTCCGGCATTATATTTTATTATACATATAAATGCATGAAGGTTTCATCTCAATGATTAGCACTACTGCCAACAAACTTTAGTGAGCAATGACAAAAGCATATAATAAATAGAACTTTATCACATCCAGTAATAGTCACTCAAATTTCTAAATTTGGCACCCTACTAGCAAGTTTTTAAAAGGTACTAAAATTTTTCAGTACAAAGACTAGAAAAATGGGCCAGGGAGATAGCTCCGTGGCACAAGTGCCTGCCTGGCAAGTGCAAGGTCGTGAGTTTGAACCCTGGTCCCACCAAAGGAAAAAAAAGACTAGAAAAAGATCAACTAGTTACCTGAAAGGTCCTGGCTGCTTCTTTAATGAACACTGTTTATTTGGTTGGGTGCCATGATAGCTGGAGACATAAAAGGCAAATAAGATTTTATTATACATAAAGTCATTATTTCACAATGACTTCTTTTGAATAAAACTTTGAAAATTTAAATAACAATTCTATTTACATTTGCTATGGTCTGAAACACTGCTCCCCCACAAATTCATATGGTAAGGGTTAGCGATATAGCTCAGTGCCATCAATGCCTGCCTGGCAAGTGCAAGGTCCTGAGTTTGATCCCCATTACCAAACACAAACCAAACCAAACCAAACACAAACCAAGCCAAGCCAAGCCAAGCCAAGCCAAGCCAAACCAAACCAAATGAAACCAAACTCATATGGTAAAATCCTAACCTCAAGTGATGGTATTAGAAGGTAGAGCCTTTTGGGTTCTTGTGGTTGTCATGAGCGTAAACCCTCATGAACAGATTAGTACCCTTACAAAAGAGGCCCCACAGAGCTAGATGGCACGTAGCACCATGTGAGGATGCAGTGAGAAGGTGCTAGCTATCAGGAATTATCCCTCACCAGAGACTGTATCTGCTGGCACCTTGATCATGGACTTCTCAGCCTCTAGAACTGCGAGAAATAAATTTCTGTTGTTCAATAGACAATCACGTCTATGGTATTTTATTACAGCAGCCCAAATGGACTAAGACAGCCATTTCAATTAATTCTAGATTATTTTACACTCCATTTTACCTGTTGTAAAATAAGTATTTCCCTGAGAACAGTCTTACATGTTCAGTAGTTTACCACTCTAAAAAAATACTCAGAGTTAAAAATGCAAAGAGCGAATTAAACTTTTTCAGCTATTAAAAAAGTCAAACAAGATATTTGCTAATGTGCTTTGCTATCACAGAAATTCCTATGAAAAAAATCACTATTTTCTAGTGTGAATAAACTTAGGAAGAGCAGATAAGCTTAGTACTTCTGAAAGTAAATGTTTGAGTTTAACATCAATAAAATAAAGCATTTAGTCTTTTGCAATTACTTGAACTTTTTTGAGACAGGGTCTTGCTTATGTGGTCCACATTGGCCTTGAACTCCCTTATGTAGTTCAGCCCAACCTTGAACTCAAAGTGATCCTCATATATTAGCCTCAGCCTCCACGTGTTGAGATGTTAGGTGTGCCTCACCCTGCATAGCTTTAGAACTTTTAAAGTAGCAGAGCTCATAAGTTCAAATAATATTTGTCCTATTCAAAGAACCCAGAACAATATAAACTTTCCAGCCAATGCTAAGTTTTTAGGCCCCCTATTAAACTGGTAAGAAAATCTGTGTTAGAAAGCCAGGCAGGATTATCCCAGCACAGTATGATTCAAACTGTGGTCCATAGACCAGAAAAGCATTAACTACCTAGGAGTTTACTAAAATTACAGTCTCACATTTCTTTTTTTTTTTTTTTCCTTTTCTATTTTTATATTATGGCTGGCTCAGGCTGCCCTGGGGGTGGGGCTGGCACAGCATGTGGCGTGGGGGATTGAACTGCACTCCCTGTGGTTGTCTAAACTAGCTTAAGCAGGCGCTTTAGACTGCCGAGCCATCTCACCAGCCTCAGTCTCACGTTTCACCCCAAGTTTACTGAATGAATGTCCAGCAGTAGAATCTAAAAATCAGTTCCAATAAATTTTTCAGTTGACTCCTACCCAAGATAGTTTCAGAAGTCTTTTTCTTTAAGCTTTTTTTCAGACAGGATCTCACTGTATAGCAGGTCTTAAACTTGTGGCAATCCAACTGCCTTAGTCTCCCAAGTGCTGGGATTACAGATGTGCACCACCATGCCTTGCAGAGGTGCTAGTCTTTTTTTTTTTTTTTGCTTTAAACAACTTATTTAACTGAAATGGACTTACATTTGTTTCTGAAGTGACTTCCATTTATTTGGATACATCTTTTCCCAATGGTGATTTACAAGATCTTGAAGCCAATATAAATATTTATTTTATTTTTTTATTATATTTTTTTTTCCTTGGTTCAGAACCTCCACTCGTCTATTCACTCATTTTTATGGCTGGCTCAGCCCTCCGTGAGGGCAGGGCTGGCGCAGCATGTGGTGCTGGGGATCGAACTGAGGTCCCTGAAGCCGCCCAAGCTTTCCCAAGCAGGCGCTTTAGACCACTGAGCTATCCTGCTGGGCCCCGAAGCCAATATAAATATTTTATAAATATTTGGATATACACCTGGACAATACCTCAGCAATACTTTTCAGCAAAAAAAACATTGAAGAGTAAAGACCGGACACAATTACTCACTACAGTGAAAATCTGCTGAGATATGTTTGAGGTAGGAAGGCACCACACACCTCTTCAACTAAGATAATCACCCTTACAACACAGGGCAATTTTATTTTTATACAGGACCTAGAGCACTTAAGCTGCCAAGTAGGTGGTGGTGAATGGCAGAATTACTTCCGTTGATGCCATGAATTCATAGGGAATATGTTCCAACAACTCAGGTTCCTTCTCATTGGTCCTCACAAAGTGCGCTTCTCTGGGAGGGGCAGGCTGGCGCTTCAGTTGAACCCAAGTACCTTTCTCTTTGGTTTTTTTTCAATTTTTTTATTGTGTAAATTTAACAATAGTTATATTACATATTTCCATCATCAGATCAGTTTAGATTAATACATATAGATATATAAGATTGATCAAACAATTAAACATTAACCTTTCTAAATCCACATTACTTTTTTTTTTCTTTTCCCCTTTCTTTTCTTTGAAAGTTGACATATTAAATATTGTCCTCACAGTCATTCTACAGAGTACAGTGTGTGGGCATGACCCACCTCCCTATTGATGTTGCTTAGAAAAAA
>PVJA010038897.1:0-19488 GCA_004027025.1 Myocastor coypus
CCTTCTCCTTCTCCTTCTCCTTCTCCTTCTCCTTCTTCTTCTTCTTCTTCTTTTTTTTTTTTTGTGGTATCAGAAATTGAATTGAGGACCTTACCCTTATCAGGCAGGTGCTTATACCACTGAACTATATCCCCAGCCCACCCCTCCCCATTTATTTTTTTTTTTAACAGTACAGGGTGCAAACTCATGAGTCTGCACTTCCCAGGCAGGCACTTGTCCCACAGAGCTCTCTTCCCAGCAACTGCTCCCCATTTATTATTATTCAGCAGTCATAGAAACTTTTTTGTTTCTTGTTTTGTTTTCAGTACTGGGAATTGAGAAGCTTTCTTATTTAATTATTATGGAATCCTATATTTTGAGGTGGGGGTAAGACCAAGTGTAACATCTTTTTCAACTGCCTGCTGCAGCAGTTCAGCTTATTAGTGCCCAAGGGATTGCCCACAACCACAATGTCTTTGGGTTCCTGAACACCTCATGACCCTACCAGCTCTGTGCTATGTCCCACTAGAGGAGAGTCCAAACCTTGAGGTTTGCTTCAGTTGGGGACCTTATGTAGAATAAAATCATCTGTGTGGCTGCAAACCAGTGTCTGGGTCTGACCCCCACCCCAACCCCCAGGCCTGGTCTCTGATGTATTTTCAGGCACTCATAGATTGGAACCCTAATCCCGTCTCATTCTTGCCTGGCCACTGGAGTACAGAAAACAGTTAGGAAAACTGTTCCTCACCTGCAGACAGCTCACCTCTTGTCACTACTGAGATTCTTTCCTCAACCTCCAACTCCCAAGAAACAGCTGGGCTCCAGAGCTCTCGGGTAGAGGTTGAGTGTTGAATGGACTCTGCTCAGACTCTGTATAACCTTTGGCTGGGAGACAGGTGGTCTCGGTGGTTCCCAAAACCCGCTCGCATGGAGTGAGTTTCCAGGTTTCACGGAAGTAGAAAGGCTGTTGCATTCACTGGGCAGCTTGGGACAAGGACAGGACGCAGGGGCAAGTCTGCATCAGTAAAGCTCACACAGGGTAGAGTACAGAGAGACAGGCACCAGCACTGTGCCATACCATCTGAGGACAGTTGTCCTCACAGTGCCCAGATATCCGGCCACAAATAGGGACTCACTTGTAGTGGCCCACAGATTTAGCTCTTCATAGAGGCTCAGCCAGCCCCGTGTCAAAGGATCTGTCCTGTGAGCAGGGAGCTCGCACAGGGGTGACCTCAGTGACTAACTCATCATCTACGCCAGGGTCAGAAGGAGGCGGCCTGAAACCCTTACTATGTGGCATCACTGGAATAAACTGAGGTGCACCCTGTAGGTGCTACTATACAGAAACTCTCCTATTAGGAAGGTTGTGCCATGGCCTTAGCTTAGGCTTCCCAGCTGCCCTTGGGAGTCATGCATTTGTTCTGGCACAGTCAGCGTTGACATGCGAGGCCTAGTAAGGAAGTCTGCTACAGCTTCTGCCCCCTTTATGCTCATCGAAAAGCTATCAAAGATTATAAGTACCTGTATTAATTTGTGTTTATTGTGGCGTAGTACCTACCAAACATTGCTTCTGTTTATCCACAAGTTTCTTTTTATTTGGCAAAAGTGAAATACTAAGCGAATTACAGCATAGTTTCTGACTACCTTGGTCCCAGTCTCTGGCTCTACCATCTTATGTATGAGCCCAGCTAGCGTAGGTAAGTCATCCAACTGGGATCATACTGGATTCATCTTTTGCAAATGGCTTACTTCATCTGATGACATTTTCCAAGCTCTTTCATTGTCATACAAATATCAGAATATCCTTCCATTTTAGGGCAGATTAAAATACACTCTATGGATGGGTATTAGCCCCGTCCACCCACCCACAGTTTCTTTCTGGGATTTCATTGAAGTGTGAACACCATACTCCACAAACCTTCCATAGAAAATTCTAGAAACATTTCATGAATCATATTTATTCAGTTGTTCATTTTGAGACAGGATTTTAGTAAGCTGCTAAATTTCCACAAGCTGATTTTCAGTGTTTCGTCTTTTTCCTCGGAGTCTAAGTGGACTTAGATTCTGTCGTACGGGGTAGTCGAATTCAAGCTCTCCGTATGTCAGTATGCTTTTGCATTTTCCTAGAGAATGGGCACACAGTGACCCATTTTTCTGTGGCCTAGACAGGTAGGACCAAAGGCAACTGAACCTGCTGACAGTGGTGCCAAGAATTGTTGGATACCAGTTAATCTCTAACGGACCTCAGAATTCTCCATGGAGCCTGGATAACAATCCTATCCAGCCATCCCATATGATATATGCAGGATGTACCACGACACAAATGGTGTACCATGCCTCATGTCCTATTCCAGTCCGATGTAACATCCACGTGACCACAGTTCTGCTGGTTTGGTCTGTCCGCGTGCTGACCTACACCAGCTTTTGCTTGTCCCTCCTTGAGCACAGATTTACTTACCTTCCCACCGTGGCTCGAGGCTGAAAGCTGCATAACCAGTGTGTCTGATTCTGTGGAGCTCTCCCCCGAGGACCTTCCCCTGCCCGGTGTATGAACAGGAAGAGGCAGGAGGAGGAAGGGTATGTGCAGCTGCTGCACCCTGGGCCTTCCCTGCACCTTTTTTTTTTTTTTTTTGAATTTTTTATTTTATTATTTTTTTTCTTGTTTCAGAACTTTTGTTTGTTTATTTATTTATTTTTATGTCCAGCTCACCCTGCCCTGAGGGTAGGGCTGGCGCAGCATGTGGTGCCGGGGATCGAACCGTGGTCCCTGCAGCTGCCTGAGCTTTCCTAAGCAGGTGCTTTAGACCACTGAGCCATCCTGCCAAACCCCCCCCCCCCCCCGCACCTTCTAGTTGCACAGTCAGCACGCAGGTTGTCTCATACCTTAGGACAATGGGAAGCCTTTCCAACCAGCTTTATAAGACAATAGCCTGCCTGTTGATACATGCAGAGTGTGCTGGAATGTGTCCTCCTCTAGTAACTGAAGCTGTGAAACTTTGTCTATAAAAGGAGCCCAGTGTTGAAGAAGCAGCCATGGGGCTGCTGACCGGGGATGTGCTCTTCTCTCTGGCCATTGGTGTGGTCATCTTCTTATTCCTGGTGGACCTGATGCACCGGCGCCAACGCTGGGCTGCTCGCTACCCACCAGGCCCCATGCCAGTGCCTGGGCTGGGCAACCTGCTGCAGGTGGACTTCAAGAACCCAGTGTGCTCCTTCAACAAGGTGCGAAGCTAGAGGTGGAGAGCAGCAATGGTCAGGTGGCCCCCAGTAACAGACTCTCTGTGGTGGGTGTAGCATATAGTAAAGGACCTGGCAGTCCAAGAGGAGGGAGGTAGATTACCTGTCTGGTGAGAACCGTAGCACGACAGAAAACACTCTTGACTTTCCACGCACAAAGGTTTAGGAGGGCAAACGATGGGAGGTGGGCGGGATGTGCCAGTTGGTCTGGACACAGCTGGGATAGATCTCAAATTCCACAGGACTCATGGACCTTCTGTAGCTGACAAGGGAATAGAGTATGGATGAAGAACCAGTATGAGAGAGTCTTAAGCAGCACCAGATCAGGACATTGACACTGAGAGCACTACTGTGACCAGCATCAGATTGCGTAGCTGCCAGGAGGCCTGGGCCTCTCTGCTGCGGCTTTTGTCCTGAGTTTCCTGATGTGAGGAAATGGAGGCCAGTGGGCCTCACTGACACTTTCTCTACTCTGCCCAGGTCATAGTGGAGTGGTCAGAGCTAGATCTACAGTGATTGTTCTGGACCTAAGAGGATGTGCGGGCAGCAGGCAGACACTAGAGGTCCGGGAGCCGAGGGGCCGAATGAGGCCGTGAGCGCCATCCTCACGCCCATAAGAAAAAGACAAGACACAGCAGCACAGCTGAGTCTTGCACTGTTGGAACTGGGTCTCCCTATCTTGCAAGTGAGACTGGGACCTGCACTCTGTGAGGAAGCCCAGCCTCACAGCCTCCCGGTCCCCACCTGCAGCTGCGACATCGGTTCGGGGATGTGTTCAGCCTGCAGCTTGCCTGGACTCCAGTGGTTGTGTTCAATGGGCTGGCTGCTGTGCGGGAGGCTCTGGTGACCCATGGCGAGGACACCTCAGATCGACCACGAGTGGCCTCCAGTGAACAAATTGGTTTTACACGGAGATCCCAAGGTATAGCTCAGTAGGGCACAGGTGACATCAGGGCACAACCTGGGAGCAGTGACTCAGGAGGACAGGGCTGCCTGGGCATGGTGATGTGCTCCAGGCACCAAGAACATCCTTGTCTTCTGGTATGAGGCCTGGTAAGGAGCTGTCATCCAGAGTTGGAGACAGAGTTTGTATGAGGTCAGTAGTCAGGAGTATGGGGTGATCTAGGCCACAGGTTGGTACCTTCTGATACAGACATGTGTTCCCCATGGCAGGCATTATTGGGGCTTCCTATGGACCTGCCTGGCGTGAGCAGCGGCGCTTCTCTGTGTCCACCCTGCGCAACTTTGGCCTGGGCAAGAAGTCTCTGGAGCAGTGGGTGAATGAGGAGGCTGCCTGCCTCTGTGATGCTTTCAGCAACAAGGCCGGTGGGTTATGGGTGAGGAACAGAAGGAAGGGACTGGAACATGAGCTTGTGGGAGAAGGGGCAGCACCTTGATGAGCCTCCCTACCCCCAGGGCAGCCCTTTCGCCCCAGCATCCTCATGAGCAAAGCAGTGTGCAACGTGATCGCCTCCCTCATCTATGCGCGCCGCTTCGAGTACGATGACTGCACTGTGATTAAGTTGACAGAGCTGATGGAGGACAGCATTAAGGAGGGCAATGGCTTATTGATTCAGGTACAGTGTTCACGGGAGTCTGTGCTGGAACACATTTCTGCAGAAGTAACCTGGAAGGACAAGGTGCATGGGGTGGGATGGAAAGGGAACATCAGAGAGGCAGTGCTGAGGCAGAACAGGCTGGTTGTTACAAATCAGACAATAGTGAGGGGGGAGGTGGCTGTTTCAGATTCAACGGAGAACACATTGGGAAACGCACAAATTCCTGAGATTGCCATGGTAAGATGTTCCTATGCCAGCTAAGTACCAGGAAAGAGCCTTGAGGCAGGCTCAGTGGAAGGAAGGATGGGGCAAAGATGTGGACAGTGAGGTCAGCAACTGTGGAGGAGGCTGGGAATGAGATGTACACATGAGCACGGAGGACAGGAAGCACCCAGGCTGCCCCTGTGCCCTCACAGGTGGTGAACTCAGTGCCAGTGCTCCTACGCATCCCTTGGGTGGCTGCCAAAGTCCTGCCCACACAGAAGATCATCATTGCCTTGATTAAAGACCTGCTGACTGAGCACAACACAGCCTGGGACCCAGACCAGCCACCCCGAGATCTGACGGATGCCTTTCTCAATGAAATGCATAAGGTGAGACATAGTGTGAGAGATGGGATCAGATGCTGTGGCCAAGTGTTCTGGGAGACATGAGGCCAGGTGGGCCTATAGCATCTCCAGAGACCCAGCTTTGGTGCTGAGGGACACAGAATGGGGGATCTTTGAGGTATGCCTCTAACTTCACACTGAGGCCTTCTCGCTGACTCCAGGCCAAGAGGAACACCCAGAGCAGCTTCAGTGATGAGAACCTTCCTCTGGTCATAACTGAACTGTTTGCAGCAGGGATGGTGACCACGTCAATCACAATGTCCTGGGCCCTGCTGCTCATGATCCTACACCCAGATGTGCAGTGAGATGGGTTTCGAATGGCTGAGAAGTCTGGGGAAGAAAAGCGACGGCATCCCAAATCGAATTTGGGAAACACATGGTTCCAGCCAGAGCCTCAGGCCAGCTTACTCACTGAGTCGTGCCCTTGTTACCGGGACATGGCCTTTAGTCTGGGGTGGAGAGTGTCGGGACACCATCAGCAGGAACTGACCCGCCATGGCCCTGCTTGTCTGCGCAGCCCGTGTCCAGCAAGAGATCGATGAAGTCATAGGGCAGGGGCAGCGCCCAGAGATGGCAGACCAGGCCCGCATGCCCTTCACCAACGCAGTGATTCACGAGGTGCAGCGCTTTGCAGACATTATCCCCATGGGTGTGCCCCACATGACATCTCGTGACACTGAGGTGCAGGGCTTCCGCATCCCCAGGGTAAGCCCCGGGTCCTTTTTCCTAGCATGGCTACTTACATTTTGTTAGAAAGTATTCTGCCACCATGCCCTAGATGCTCCTGGTGCTGCCAGTGCCAGCATGGGTGGGTGTGGTGCTGAGCATGGGGCTCCCGTGTCCCCTCTGACCCCCCCCCACCTATGTTGTGGGAAGCTGTTCACCTTGTGAATTGTTGGAAGATCCCGTGTACATGCACTTGAGGAAAATTGGGTGTGTGGACAGCCATGGGCTCGCTGCCCTATGGCATTGCTGTACGATTGTCCTGAGAAGCTCCTGGGACCAATAGATAACTGAAGGCTTCTTATGGGCCTATACCCAGCAGCCACAGTGTCTCACTCAGTGTGCTCACAGCTAGTAAATGTCAGGGCCCTGTATCCTGCATCCCAGTGCACCTCCACACCATGTGTCTCTTCCCAGGGAACCATGCTCATCTGCAACCTGTCATCTGTGCTGAAGGATGAGACCGTCTGGGAGAAGCCTCTCCAATTCCACCCCGAACATTTCCTGGACAGCAAGGGCCGCTTTGTGAAACCCGAAGCCTTCATGCCCTTCTCAGCAGGTGATTGTACTGGGCCAGGCTCCCTGTCCCCCTGCCTGGGTAGGTGTTACCCAGCCCCAGGCTGAATGAGCCCCATCACTCTGATAGGTCCCCGCACATGCCTTGGGGAGCCCCTGGCCCGCATGGAGCTCTTCCTCTTCTTTACCACCCTGCTGCAACGCTTCAACTTCTCTGTGCCTCAAGGACAGTCCCGGCCCAGCGACTGTGCTATGATTTCCTTTCTAATGGCTCCATCCCCCTACCAGCTCTGTGCTGTGCCCCGCTAGAAGGGCACCGTGACCCCAACTTATCCACTACATGGATGGCTTTATGTTCAATAAACTATATTGACCATGACTTGGTGTCTACGTCCAACCCTCTCTACTTAAAACCTCTGTGTGGTGCTCTCTCCCTGCCATCTCCAGCCAGCTGTGATCCCTGCCTTCCCCATCCCACCCTGATCACTGCCATCAGCACAAGAGGAATGTGTATACTGATGCTCAGCAGGTGGGAGCTCAGTCCAGATCTCCCAGGTCACCCGAGACTGGCAGCTGAGTGGGTGGCAAACCCCAGGAAGCAGTCAGAGTTCCATGGGTGTCAAGCTGGTGCTGAGAGTGAGTGGCTTTCTCTACAGCATAAGCACAGTTCCTGATGGGGTGCTAGATGGTGCTGCTGGTCTTCAAGACCACCTCAGACTCAGTGAACAGGTAGAAAAAACAGTAGAGCTGGAAATGTCCTTCTTGTCAAGGCCGTTGTTCATAACAGTGACACAATGCACAGGAAAATCAGCAATGGGGAGAGGCACGCAGGGTGGAGTCCAGGAGGCAGACACAGGTGTTCAGCTGTGCTGTCTGAGGAGCGTCGCTGCGATGGTCTGTGCTCCCAGCCACAAGGGTGAGCGCCATAATGGCCGCTGCTTACCAGGGCAGATGCAACCCACCATGGGTATCCAGGGCTTTTCTTGAGGTCCCATTGCCATGGTGAACTGGGAGGCCGAAGTCGAGGCCTCTTTTTCTTTCCCATCTGGCTCATATGGATGCGATCAAAAGCTCCAGTTATGCCTTGCTGATGGCACAAAGCATGAAGTTTTGCCCTGAGCTCCTCCAAGATCATCTTATGAGGAAGAAGGACCCAAGCATCTTAGGGAACATTTCCCTGCTGCCCACCAGGAGTCAAGCATTTGCTTTGGCACATGTAGAGTCCACACATGGGCCAGCCATGGCAACTCTAAGGCTTGCCCATAGGCCCCCTACGGGTATCCACGTTATTTTGTTTCATTGTGATATGACACTCACCAAATCTTGAGCATCTTCTTCCACCGCACTTTGTTCTTTTGTTGTCATCCTGAGGGTCAAAGCAAAGCCTGGTGTATCTGCAGATACTCTACCACTGAGCTGCACTTATAGCCTCATCTTTCCCATTTCTCAATCTGCTTTTTCAGTGGTGTCAGATGCATTTATAATGTAAAAAAGAAGCCCTATTGACCATTCACAGCTCTTCATCAGGCAAAACTGAAGGCCTGATCTCAGCTTATACTATAGCTACTCATTCCTCCCCAACCCTGGCAATCACCATGCCATTTCCATTTCTGTGAATTAGAACACTATGGGAAGTGCCCAACATGTAATTAGACACTGTTTGCCTTTTCTCCTTGGCTTATTTCTGAGTTTTGCCCTTTAGTTTTTCTTAACTAGGGTTTAGAAATGTGATTTTGGTGCACACCCCACTCCTGGTCCTGGGATGATTCGCTTATTTTACTTGAGATAATGTGTTTGTGTTTCCTTCATGTTATAGGACATATCAGTAGTCTTTTCCTTTAAGGCAGAATAATTTTCCATTGTGCGAATTTGTAGTATCCCCCATACCTACTGTTTCTCCTTCCTTGTTTCATGTAAGAATGAAAAACAACAGTCTGAAAATCCTGTGAACATTTCAGAAATACACAATTTGTGAACTTTATGTGGCAAGCCACACCGAGGAGGCCCACTAATTTCATAAAGCTTTCCTCCATGTTGCTCTCTAAGAACTTAAATCCCTTTGTCTGGCATATTCTTGCCACAGTTGCTTGGTTCTCTGGCAAGCTATTGCTTGGTCCTGTCGGAGTCCCTTCCTGGTTCTCTTCTCAGCCTAAGTCTAAACTTACAATCCTATAACCACGTTATTGGAATTCCACCAAGTCAATTCCAATCTACCACTGCCAGTGCAACCCACGGCGATAACAAAGACACTAAGACATATATATATATATATATATATATATATATATATATATATATATATGGGGAGCCAAGGGGCCCTAAGTCCAGCTATGAAGATGGCTTTTCAAAATGAAGAGAGCGACCCAGGGTTGCACTCAGGTTTTATTCACTGGAGAAGGGGGAGTGGCTTGCGAAAGGGAGTTGTGGAAAGGTCAGCACTGAAGGGAATTGTGGGAAGAAGGTGAGCACTGTGAGCTGAGCTAGGTAGCAGGCCTGCATTCACCTCTGCCGTATTCAGAGATACGCAAAGGAAGTAATTTGTATCATGCGATTGAGATAGTATCTAATATTTTGGGGGTCTGGTGCTTCAGTTCTGATGTGTAATCTTTCAAGCTCCAGGAAGTCATAGCCTCTATCTCGAGGCTCGATCCCAGCCGACACCGTGGCGCATTGGCTCTTTGTCCTGTTATCAGGGAAACACACATGTCATCTTCAAAAATTAAGATCAGCGCCTTGGCTAGACCAATATACACTACTTAAGGCCAAGTGAAAGCATAATGAGAAGTCCTCGCCAGCTCTGTACATTTCAATACGAAGGAATAGGGTCAGGCTCAATCAAAATGGAGACAGTCACTTTTCTTTCAAGGAGAGCTGCTCAGGCGATCCTCCACACGGTCTCAGTGCTGGGAAGAAATCAGAAGGTCAAGTGTAGCCTAACCACACCTCATAGTGCCTTCCCCTCACTTTGCTTCATCTCATGGGGCACGATCAGCTGTCAGCACCCAACAAGGAGAAGTGTGTGCAGTGCAGTCAGGTTCGGTGTTTGAGGGCCTCCGTTCACATGCAGTCATTGTGGCCTATTGTTATAACTGCTCTCACCGGGCTGACTTAGGTATTCTGCTTCATCCCTGGTGCAGGTGCACAGGAGACAACATTCTGTGTTGTATGGAACACAGGACCTAGCTGGCATTATGAGACGTGCTCTCACACATGCATGGCCCACTGTCCAAGTGTTCTTTATCCACCCCTTTGTCGGTAGACTTTTCTTTTCTTTTTTTTTTTGTCTTTTTGAGACAGGGTCTTACTATGCAGTTGAGGCTGGCCTTAAGCTCACTTTTGTAGCCCAGGCTGGTCTCGAACTTGCACCAATCCTCCTGCCTCAGCCTCCTGAGTGCTGGGATTACAGGCGTGCACTGACAGGCTGCATATACAATAGTCCCAGAAGACTGTATCATGGAGCAATGTCACAGTCCTCTCAGTTTTGTGTTTAATGCTATGTAATGTCTGTTAAAAAAAAATGAATTGCCAAGCACATCGTTCCATGAATGCATCTACTTGCTAACTTCCACATTAATTCAGTTCCAGGAGAACTGAAGAGGAAAAGGGAGTGTACTAGAGTTGTAGTTTGAGGTTTCAATAACTCATTGTCAACATTGGACCAAACAAGTAGAAATAGGATCATGATGGGAACTCAGGACTCGGACAACACTATCGGTCAGTCAGTCCTACTAACACATAGTTGGAGAACACGCTACCCAGTAACTGTGGGGTGGTCTGCTTCCTCAAGTGCACATGAAAGGCTCTAGAACAGATCAAGCAGTGATCCAAAAGCAATCTCAATCCATTGTTAAATATTGGTCTTATCTAAAACTATTTTCTGAAAAAAAAAAAAAAAAAAAACCAAAGTGAGCTCAAGGCCAGCCTGAACTGCATAGCGAGACCCTGTCTCAAAAAAAAAAAAAAAAAAAAAAAAAACAAAACTATTTTCTGTCCTCATGGAAAAAGTATAAAACAGCAGAAGGAAAATTGACAGATAAATGGAAACTAAGCAGCATATTTTGAAATACCCAATGGGCGAAAGGATAGGAAAGAACTTGGGAAGGATGGCGAGGACAACAATGTGTACAGAATCATAGAGCACCCAGCAACAGTGCAAATCAGAAGGAAAATGCACAACTGCCCATACCTGCATAAAAAAAAAAAAAATAAGGCCTGAGCCAAAAACTGAAGTGTAGACCTTAGAGAACTAGAAAACCAAACACACATCAAGTCCAAAAGTAGCAGAGGAAAAAAAAAATGAAAGAACAAAGATAGAGGAAATAGCTGTGTGTGGTAACCCTAAGAGGAGGGTGAGACGGGATGATTGCAAGCTCAAGGATAGTCGGGGCAATTTAGCACAGACTTGTCTTAAAAAGGGTGTGTGGTTGTAGGGATGCAGCTCAGTGCTCCCAGGATTCATACCCTGGCATGCGCATGCACACACACACACACACACACACACACCCATGTTCACGTGTGCACACACAGTGAGAGAGAATACAAAATAAGACACAATACATAAAATTCATGAAACTAAAATTCATTGATGATAAATGTCAACAACACTGATGGACCTGTTCCTAGATGGGATAAGAAGGAAAGAGGGAAGACAAGAAAGATCAGACTTGAGAGGACATGTTACAATAGATTTTTTGAAAATAAAAGAGAATTCAGAGAGTGTTTTAAGGGGCTGGGGAGATAGCTCCGTGGCACAAGTGCCTGCCCGGCAAGTGCAAGGTTGTGAGTTTGAATCCTGGCCTCACACACACACACACACACACACAAAAAAAAAAAAAAAAAAAACCCCAAAAAACAAAAAAACAGAGAGTGTTTTAAATAACTCTATAGTTAAAAATGGAGAAATTTCCAGAGATACAAAATATACTTCAACAGAAGTAGTAAGGACTAGGGCCTCTGAGCAGATCTCATAATACTAAAGAGACTGTGTCAACAGTAAAATAACGGACCAATGCAGAAAAGCCCAGGGCCACAGGGCTTCGCTGGAGCAACAGCCGGTCATTTAAAGCAGAACTAAGACAAATACGTCTTGTCTTAGTTACTCTTCTACCGTTGCTGGGACAAATACCCGACACCCAAAATGAAGGAAAAAAGGGTTCATGGGTTCATTTAGCTCACAGTTACTGGAGGTTTCAGTCCATACTGGGCTGGATCCAAGGCAGAGAGGCACAATGCAGAGGCCAGCAGTTCATGGTGACGGGACAGCAACAAAATGGTGACAGACAGCCGACCAATCAGGGCAGCAGAGCAACAGCGTGAGTCTGTCTCTGTCTCTCTACCTCTCTTGATATTACATTCATGTTTTCTGCCTCAGCCTATCCACTTTAGGCCTCACCCATAATCCCAGAAAGACTCAGACCCATAATCCCATCAGTACTAAAACACATAATCCCTGAGATCATGAATCAAGTCTCATACTCTAGAAGTCCCTGCCCCATGATTGCATGAGGCTTTGGGGGAACAATTAGACATAAACCATAACACTTCTCAAACTTTACCAAAAATGAATACAAGAAAACATTTCCTAATTCAGTCTAGAAGGCCAACATTGGTCTGATTCCAAGAACACTAAAAGTATTCTATAAGAAAAAAAGAAGGGAAGGGCGGGCAGTATAGCTCAGCAGACTAAGCGGTTGCTTAGGGAAGTGCAGGGGAGTTCTGGTACCAAAAAAAGGAAGTGGACAGTGGTCAGGCTGAGCTATGAGGTCCAGACTTTTACCATTCAGGGTTGACCAATAGATGAGAGAATGTTCTGAAAGCTCTGTGAAGCTGCAATTAGTAGGACTTGCTAACCGGTGAAGCTTTCAGAGGAAGAAAAGTCTATGGTGTGTGATGCCTCTCAGATGTCCCCTTTTGTGACTTGGTTTTGGAAGAGGATACAGGGCTGCTATATGGGAAGCCCCTGCTTGGGAGCAGGATCCTGGCTACAGTCCTTGTCCTCTAGTGCAGCCTGTTTGTCATGTATTGCGTGGTTCTGTGGAGCAAATGTTCCCAGACACGGTCCCTGATTGTGAACCAGCCAGGCTCATAACCTGGCTGGAAGACTAGGTCCTTGAGTACAACCTGCTGATTCCCTGTGAGTGGCTGTGGGTCAGCCAGGCCTGGACACTGCTGTTAGTGACAATTCCTGTGCCCAGACAGCTCAAGTCTCCTTGTCCCTAAATAAAGTACCGTCACTGAGCCTCATCCGTCCCCTTGAGTTTTGCTGAATGTGTGTTGTAATTTTTACTCAAGGGTGACTTGCCTTCTCATATGCCAGACTCCAAAAAGGAAGGAGGAAGAGAAGAGGGACCTCTGTGGAAGATTCAATAATAGTATTTTAACCTACTAAAAAGGATGCCCCCGTGACACATTTATTGTTATTCAGCAATCATGAAAGATTTTTGTTGTTTTTTTGTTTGTTTGTTTTGATAATAGGAATTTAGAAAATTTCTTATCTCATTATCATAGAAACCCAGTTGCTTAAGGGCTGGCCAGACGGTTCAGTGGATTGAAGCGCCTCCTTAAGCAGATTTGGGGATGGGTTCAATTCCAGGAGTGTCATGCCGGGCCCACCCCCAGGGCGTGCTGAGATGGTGATTGAGACTGGGTGTGGTGGCTCTTGACTATAATCCCAAAACTTGGGAGGCTGAAAACAGGATCACTACCAGTCCTAGCTCCATAGTGAGACCTTGTAGAACCTGTCCTAAATACAGGAAGAAAAGAAAAAATGAATAATCCCAGTTTCTTGGCTAAGATCAAGTGTACCATCTTATTTTATTCTTCAACTTGGTCTTATGGTAACATTATTATTAATTTTTTTGTATCAGGAAGTAAACTTTGGGCCTCAGGCTTGCCAGGAAGGGGTTGTGTCACTTAGCTATGTCCCTAGCCTCTATTTCATAAAATAACTTAATAACTAATAATACTTGGGGAGCTGGTGAGATAACTCAGCAGACTAAAGCACCTGCTTAGGCAAGCTTGGGCACAAGTGCAGGGAACACAGCTTTGATCCCTGGCACCACATGCCATGCCATTCCTGCCCCAGAGTGGGTTGAGCTGGCACACCTATAATCCCAGAGCAGGAGAGGCTGAAAATAAGAGAATCACCCCAAATCTGAGCTGTGTAGTAAGACCCTGCAAAAACTAAATGCATTTTTTAAAAAAAAACTTTAAAAAGTAATACTAGGGCCACCCAGATGACTCAGTGGACTAACGTCTGCTTAGGCACAAGCAGGGGACTGGTTTCATCTCTTGTCTGCAATGCCAACATCATCCCTGGGGCATGTTGAGAGGGTAATTGAGACTGGGCATGGTGGCACATGCCTGAAGAGTGCCTAAAATCCCAGTGATTGGGTGGCTGAAAACAGAAAGATCACTACTAATTGGATCTGTGCAGCGAGACCCTGTAGATCCCGTGCTAAATGCTTTAAAAAAAAAAAAAAAAAAAAAAAAAGAAAGAAAAATACTTTGTAGCAGCTGTGCTATAGAAAGTGAAAGTTTTAAAAAAAAAACTATCAAATTTTTATGGTGTTTTGATTATTACAGTTGTAGTGGTTGATTCATTGCTTCAACTTTGGAACTTTAGAAGTTTAATGAAGTGACTGAGCAGAGAGCCAGGATTCTTAGCATGTAAACATCCTCATCCTGTGCAAGAGGAGGACATGGACATTGTGTGAGTTCTACACCCCCAGCCCAGGGTAGCTTGTTTATGATATAAGGAGGGGAGAGAGGCTGGCTAGAGGCCACAGCTGCTGCCCTTCCTTTTGCTGATCGCTGCTTTCTGCTGCCATGAACTGCTGCCCCCTGCCATGTGCCACTCTGCCTGGGAACCAGCTGAGTATGGACTGAAACCTCCACAAACTCTGAGCTAAATAACCCTTTCCTTCTTTCATTGCAAGGTTTGGTTATTTGTCTCAGCAATGAGTAAAAAAATAACCAAGACTGAAGTTGGTACCATTAGTGTGGTTGTTGCCATGACTACCTGACCATGTTGTTCAAGAGCTTTTGGAATTGACTTATGGGAAGAGAGAAGATAGGTTTAGATATGTTGCTTACTAGAGAAGCACTAGAATTCCTTTGGCTCCTCCATATGAGAGAATCTGGTCAGAACTCGGAAAACCAGCATGCTAATAGAAATCCTGCCTATAAAGACCAGGCTGGGGGCTGGCAAGATAGTTCAGCAGTCTATAGCACCTGCTAGGCAAGCTTAGGCAACTGCAGGGACCACAGTTCGATCCTTGGCACCACATGCTGTGCCAGCCCCACCTCAAGGGCAGGCTGAGCCAGCCATCATAGAAAGAAAGAAAGAAAGAAAGAAAGAAAGCCCAGGCTGAGGAGGTTTCTGCTGGGGAAAATGGACTGTATTGGTTGTTGGACACCAGATGATTTGTGTTATGGCTTGGCAGAGGCTTATCTGCATTTTGTTCCTGCCCAGAGACTTTGCCTGAGACTAAAATTAAACAGTACACTAATCAATCTTGCAAAAGAAATCTCAAGGCAAATATTTAGGCAGTGTCATGGCTGTTGTTGGGGGCTATTAGACAGACTTATGTTAAAAATCCAGAGCAAAGAGCCCAGCAGGATGACTTAAAACACTGTGAGTTTGGCCAGAAAAAGTGCTCCAATAAAGCTGTGGGATGCAAAGATAGAGCAGAGAGGATCTCCATTTCATAAAAGAAAGAGAACAGTAAAAGAGATGTCCTGAGGGCATCACAGGAGGTGGCAGGCTCTCACCCTTTGCAACCTCAAAATCACAAAGGTGAAGGACGATGCTTTGGGGAAAAAAAAAAAAAAAAAAAAAAAGTCTGTGAACCCCATGTTCCAGAATGGAGGCGACAGCATACCGGGTTCCAATACAGGCAACGACCACACCAGATTCCAGAATGGTGCCAGCATAGAAAATTTGTTTCTCATTCTTCCTGTGAGTGGCCTGTGGTGCCCTGTTTCTCAACCCAGAAAACCCCACAAAATCATGCAAATCAAAGGGGCTCAAATCTTCTCGTTCATTTCAAGAATACGCGTGAAACTGCCCAGGCCGTCAAGGGTATGCATATCCAAAGTATCTGAAGGCCACCAAGTATCTGAAGGATGTCACTTTTAAGAAGCAGTGTGTGCCATTTTGTTACAATGGTAGAGTTGCTAGGTGTGCCCAAGCCAAGTAGTAGGGCTGGGCACAGGGTCGGTGGCCCAAAAAGAGTGCTGAATTTTTGCTGCACATGCTTAAAAATGCAGAGAGTAGTGTTGAACTTAAGGGTTTAGATGTAGATTTTCTCGCTACTGAACATATCCAGGTGAACAGAGCACCCAAGATGTGCCACCGTACTTACAGAGCTCATGGCTGGATTAACCCATGCATAAGCTCCCCCTGCCATATTGAGATGATCCTTACTGAAATTGTTCCTAAACCAGGGGAGGAGGTTGCACAGAAGAAAAACATCCCAGAAGAAACTGAAGAAACAAAAACTTACAGCACCGGAATAAATGAAGCATAAAATAAATGCAAATAAAATTAATGTTGCTGGCTATTAAAAAAAGAAAATTTGTTTCTCAAAATCAGGGTCAGAGTGTTCAGAAATCCAGGCACTTGACCCCTACAGCCAAGAGAAAAAATAAGCTTCACTACTGCCCCAGCTGGCAGTAGCCCTTGACATTGCTGGCTTTAGGTGCATGCAGAATACAAGAGTTCTGAGGTCAGAAGACTTCCACCTAGATTGCAGAAGGCCTGGGAGACTAGGCAATGTGCCCCTGAGAGGGCAGTCTATACTGAGTGGAAAGCCTGCTCAATTAAAAACCTCAAAAGTTAAAAAAAAAAAAAGCCAAAAACACAAATTGTCTAAGGAGAGCTACAAAAAGAAAGCAAAGCCGCCCCCCCCAAAAAAAAAATCATGGGGGCTACCAGCAAAAGTGCCATAGAGTAAAACCATATAGGGCCTTTACAGCTCACAGCCCATTACAGGTTACATCAGGTATTGCCCATGGAGCTACAGGACTTAATGTTTGCCCTTCTGGATTTTGGACTTTGTTTGGTTTCAATTATTTGAATTCTGCTTAAACTGGTTTAAGAAAATGTCTCATTGCCAAGTTCATAAGAGGTTGATTGTACCGGTTGACACATTGTGTAAACTGGAAAAGCTTAGAAGTTTAATGGAGTGACTCAGCAGAGAGCCAGGATTCTTAGTTTGTAAACATCCTCATTTGCTGCAAAGGGGAGCATGGACATTGTGTGAGTTCTACATGCCCAGCTCAGGATAGCTTGTTTATGATAGAAGGAGGGGAGAGAGGTAGGTTAGAAGCCGCAGCTGCTGCCCTTCCCTTTGCTCTTTCTGCTGCCATGAACAGCTGCCCTCTTCCATGTGCCCCTCTGCCTTAGAGCTAGCCAAGTAAGAACTGAAACCTCCACAAACTGTGAGCTAAAGAAATCTTTCCTTCCTTCATTCTGGGTATTGGTCCCAGCAAAGAGTAAAAAAGTAACCAAGATACATGTACACTGCTACTAAAAAAAAAAAAAAAATGGTTGGCTATAGAGTTGCAAACAAATGTTCAATTGAAGGAAAAACTTGATCATACCTCCTTGTTAGACTTCTCCCAGACCTCTCTTCCTACAGAAAAAATTTCCCTCCCTTTCCACTCAGCCTCCCTTTACCTTCCCACCTTATTCACAGTGTCACATTTTCACAGTACATACATTTGAGAGCCACTGTTTTGAAGAATGACCTCAGATCCCAGACTTTCACCAAATCCCTGGGGGAGTCCCTCAGACCTGTAACCACTTCATCAAAACTGGACATCGATGCACGAGTTTTATAAAAACAAGGGCACATAATTCACTAGTTTGTCTTTATGGCCATTTTTAATGCTATAATAAAACAGGAGAAAGGAAGTTCCTTACTATTTAACTATTTCAGTGCAGCCTAAGACAAGCCATGGATTAGATGCCTGTTAAAGTGAGGAATCCTGGGGTGCTGGGGAGATAGCTCAGTAGAATAAGCAGTTGTCTGCCAAGTACAAGGACCTGAGTTCAATCCTCAGTCCTGAAAAAAAAACAATGTGAGGAATCCTGGCCTATTTAGCTCTCAGATTCCTCAGCTGGCCTGGACTCCATCTTAGTTTCTTTCTTCCAGAGTTGGGGGAGAGGACTGTGATCAGCACAGCAGGTCCAACACTCGGTCTGTCTGCAGTTTCTCAATGAAGCCTGCAAACTTACCCCAACTGGATGAGTTTTCCTCATTCTCTTCAGAGTCCTATGTTCTTGGCATACCGGCCCTTGGCTTTTCCACACCTTCTCTGGGCCATGTACCTTAGTCCCCCAGAAGGCTGCAGGTGAATGAACTTCCTGGGGAGGTGTGAACATTTCAACTTTGGCCCACACCACAGTATCCAGTGAAGCACAAACATTTCTTGAGCTTCCATTAAGTTCTTTCCAGATGTCCCGAGCCCTTTCCTGGACACACCTAGGGATGAGAGGAGTGGCAACTAGGGCTGCAGACTCCTTTGTACCTGCTGTACCCTGGCTGCTCTTTGTGGCCTTTCACTGCACTGGACAGAGTAGCTTGGCTTGTAGCAGAAGACCGGGGAAGCCAGCTCCTGTATAACACAGAAGCTAAACTGCTTACCTCCCAGGGTGTGCTGCCTGGTCCCAGGTGCCTGGAGTGGTGAGTGCTGTCAGGTGTGTCCTGATGACAGGGCAGGACCATTTCCACATGAGATCAAAAACTGGAAGCACAGAACTTATTAATAAAGCCCACCATCGGATCCTTCCTGGGTTACATATCTTAAATGTCCTGCCGGTATCTGAACACACTTCCCAGATTCTTATAGATCAGAAGCGCAACCAGACTCATTCTTAGTCTCCTCTCTGCTTAAATAACTTCTTGGTTTGCATGGCCACAGGGATTTTTCCTTGTAATTAGTTTTGTTTTTCTCTTATACTTACCACATCTTAACAAGCGTGGGGAAGGGCTGAAGGAGTGACAGCGGTCTTAACAAGGGTAGGGAAGGCTACATTAGAGCTTCTTTTGCCAAGATGAAATTAACCCATTGAGAACCACCACCCTCTACATTCCACCTTCTAAGACATAGTTTTCTTGCTAAAAATTGGGAGTCCAAAGATGGTGGTTTAGCTTTTATGGCCATCATAGCTACTATATAACTTTCCCTCTCTTTTGTAGCATGGTCTAATTTGTCCAGGATCTTTATAATATCTACCAAGTTCCTAGCATAAAAACGACACTCTCTTTATTTTTGACTAACACTCCGTCTCCAGGCTCAAGAGAGTGCACAGGGCTATGAAGGGGACGGGGGTGATGTTCATCTACAGTTTACTGCAGTCCTCCTCAAGCCCTTTGCAGTGTCTGCCGCTGGTATTGCAGGCTCAGAGTCCCAATTACTCGGAGTCCCTCCAACACAGGCACCAGGGGTGGTGGCCTTCTGAAAAGGATTTTGAAGGGAGTGAGCCCATCTCGGCATGGGGTGCAACGTGAAGCACAGGCACTCAATTTATTTCTGTTTCATAGCAGTTTGGACAGAGAGCTCTTTGGGGTGCAGTTCTGTCTTCCTACTTGGCCTGAACTCTGGGCTACATAGCTTCCATTTTAGGCCCCAGTCAGTGGAGCGGCTCTGAGCCACTTTACCCACCAAAGCAGGCCCATTATCTGAACCTGCTGTCTTGGGAGCCCATGCCGGGGGTTGGTCAGTTCCATCACTGCTATTGCCATCTCTCTAGAGGTCTCGGTTCTGCTTGGCGTGACCTGCCCAACCTGCGTAGGTGCAAAGAAGCACCAACCCATACCTTCTGTTGCATCCTTAGGCTTGATCTTAGTAAAGTCCAC
>PVJA010038898.1:0-19444 GCA_004027025.1 Myocastor coypus
TTTTTTTTTTTTTTTGAGACTGGGTCTGGCTATGCAGTTCAGGCTAGCCTTGAGCTCACTTTTGTAGCCCAGGCTGGTCTTGAACTCACACTGACCCTCCTGCCTCAGCCTCTGAAATGCTGGGATTATAGGTATTCACCACCACCCCTGGCGTCTGGACATTTCTTGGCCCTTAAAAAAAATTACTATGTATCTAACCACCTAGAACAGTTTCTTACATATTTAGTAGGATGGACTCAATAACTATGTGTTGTATAAATGAGACTGGCTATCTCACTTCAATACCCTAGGCCAACTGAGCATACGCAACCACACATTGCTGTAAGCAGGTTCAGGGGCCAGGGAATCTATCCTCAGGCCTGACATGCCAGCCCCACCCCTGGGACCTGATCCCCTGGCCTGCTGAGCCGGCCATGCTGAGCCCGCCATGCTGAGCCCGCAATTGAAACTGGGTGTGGTGGTGCAAGCCTGGAATCCCAGCTCCTGAGAGGCTGTAAACAGGTGGATCACTAGGAGTCTGATCTAGTAGACCCTGAACATCCTGTAGACCTTTTTGTAAAAATACTAGTTGATAAATAAGTAAAAAATACATCAATTAGGGGCCAGGGAGATAGCTCAGAGACACAAGCTCCTGCCTGGCAAGTGCAAGGTCCTAAGGTCCATCCCTGGGTCCACAAAAAAGAAAAAAAACAAAAACAAAAAAACCCATGAATTACTATGACTGGTTGTGATGGTGCACGCCTGTATCCTAGCACTTGAAAAGCTGAGTTAGGGCACTCACTGATTTTCAGGCAAGCGTGGGCTGCCTAATTCAAGGCCAGACTGAACTGTGTTGTAGCAAGCAGTAAGGATTCAATGATTGTTGAATTAATAAATGAATGGACAAATGTAAGGAGAAATAAGTAAGATCAACATCATTTTGGAAGGGAAGGTGCTGCTCCTTTGATTATTGTCACATGATGATTACTGTTATATCGGAATGCTCTATTTTCCTGCCTTTGATGGGGTGGCCGTTGCTCCTCCCTACCCTCAAGCTCACACTGAAGTTTATTTGCCAGTGTAACAGCACGGAGAAGTCTTGGGGCCTTGAAGAGAGGAGTGATTTGATCATCAGAGCTCCAGCCTTGCACAGAGCATTATGTAGTTTCTACAAGATGGGGCTGGGTTCTGGAGTTTTGATAGGTAGAAGGCAAGGGGGCTCCCCCACCACTTCCTCCTCTTTTCCTTCCTGTCTGTCTTCCACACGTGTGTGCTCTCACTCACTCTCGCTGTAGCCCACCCCTTCGTGCTGTCCATGGCGCTGCTCAGAAACTGACGCAGCAGTCCTACCGCAGTGGTCTGTACCCTGGGTGTTGTCTCATTAACTGAGTTTACTCTACACCTCATTCCATGTGAATAACATTCCACCAAAGTGCTCTGAAAAGGATCAAAGCTTGCTTCAGGAAGATAAGGTCTCATTAGCAGAGGACAGCCAAGGCTTTGCGAGTCTCTTCCTTGTCCCCAGGGCTGCCTGGCTTCCCACACAGAAGAGGTACTCAGGCCTGTTTGAATTATTAAGAGCACTCAGCCCCAGTGACCTCAGCAAGGACTTTCACATCTCTGCTGTCTACACAGCCAGGCGAGGTGAGCTGCCTGTGCTGGTCCCTGTGCTGTGTCATCCTCTGTGGGAGCCAGGTCACCAAATCCCTTAGCTGATGATGATCAAATCACACTTGAGCCTACTACAGCAATTTACACCGCAGATTCTGAATTAAGTGATTTTGAGATGTCCTCCCCCTTGCGCTGAGAGAAAAAAGACACAAATATTTTTAATAAAACCCAACATGACAACAGATTCAAGGAAATGACGTTGGCTTAGCAAGTGCGATATTTTGTTTTCCCTTAAACAGCTTTGGGTGTAGTGGAGTCGGGCTTGTTTCACATTTGGGGTGAAGTCAGCATGAGTGTGCAGTTGCAGCTGGAGCCAGGAAACAATGAGAGACACCGCTGTGGACAGTCCTTTGTCTGCCTTCTCCCTTTAATGAGCCCTACTTCCAAACTAGGCAAGGAGCCAAACACTTCGCAGCCAACTGAAATATTCCAGCTTCTTATGCCTGGCTCAGGTCTCTCCTCGCTCATCTCACCCCAAACCAGAAAAGATGCTCTCACGTCGGCCTCTGTCTGATCCATTCCCTCTCCGCACTGCCTTTCCAACTACCTTGCGCCTCGGATCCATCAGCAATTGCGCCGACAGGTGGTGCGTGCAGCTCTGCAAAGCTGTCCCCGCAGTCCTAAAGCTCTCTGCACTACCACATCCCGAGACTCTCGTAGTCTACGCAGGAGAATGCAGCGTCAGACCAGCTGCAGTGGAGGCGGTTGGAAATGCAAAAGCCTCGGCTCCACCCTAGAAGCGGCGAATCAGGGCCTCTGTGGGCGGGGCGCCGAGCCCGAATTCCTGTGAGCTTTCCAGACGTCCAGCACCCAGCAAAGTTGAGAAAGACTGATGGAGGCAAAAGAAATAAGCTTGCGGTAGAAAACCGAGTTCACATCCTGCAGTTCAGGCTGTCCTTGAGCTCACTTTTGTACCCCAAGCTGGTCTCGAGCTAGCACCAATCCTCCTGCCTCGGCCTCCCAAGTGCTGGGATTACAGGCGTGCGACACCACACCCGGACGGGATACTTAATTTCGATAAACCTCCGGTTCTTCAGCTGTGAAGTGACAACCAGATGACAGCTTGTTTGTGAAAATGATGCATTGACGAGAGCGCATAGTAGTGGTCAGCGCGGCCCTACCCTCCTGTCTGCCACTGCTCTCTGCTTTGTCACAGAAATTTACCCTTGGGGATGACAGATTCCAAAAAGCACAACTAATCTGCAAATGCGTTTTCCAATAAAAAGTGAAAGATAATACCAACACTAAAAAAAGATGAATGTTTGAAAATACAAATATAAAAGTACTGATTAAAAAATTATGGCGATCTGGATGGACATGGTGGCACATGCCTGTAATCCCAGCACTTGGGAGACTGAGGCAGGAGGATTGGTGAAAGTTCGAGATCAGCCTGGGTTACAAAAATAAGCTCAAGGCCAGCCTGAACTGCATAGGGAGACCCTGTCTCAAAAAAAAAAAAAAAAAAAGGCAAATATTTATTTTTTAAATGAATCTATTACAGTAAAACACACATGATTGGGGCTAGGGAGATAGCTCAACAGAATAAGCACTTGCCTGGCAAGCTCAAGGACCTGAATTTAATCCCCGGTTCCACAAAAAGAAAGAAAGAAATATTGTCAAGAATTATAGGACAGGCAAGGGCTGGGGAGATAGCTCCGTGGCTCAGGTGCCTGCCTGGCAAGTGTAAGGTCATGAGTTCGAGCCCCAGTCCTGGAAAAAAAAAAAAAAAAAAGCTACAGGACAGGGGCAGGGAGATAGCTCCACAGCATAAGTGCCTGCCTGGCAAGTGTAAGGTCATGAGTTCAAACTCTGGTCCTGAAAAAAAAAAAAAAAAAAGAAAAAGAATTATGGGACAATTATGTTTAAAGGAGGGGAGATATTTTGAATATTTTAAAGATCAATGTGGCAATATGCTTTACTATAATTTTTGATTCTAAAAGTCAGCATTTTTGTGCTGGCCCCACCCACACCCCATGACGAACTGAGATGACAAAAGAGACTGCACATGGTAGCGCCCTGTAATCCTAGCTCTTGGGAAGCTATAAACTAGAGGGGCAGAAGACTGTGTTGTCAGAAGTCCTCCGGCAGCTGGAAATTGGTGTAAATGTAGTAGGACCAGAGGTAGCAGGGTGTGCCAGCTCCTAGAGAGAAATTTTGTGAGGCTGGGGAGATAGCTCAGTACAATAATCCTGTAATTATTCCTGTAATACTGACATTATGGGAGGCTAAAGCAGGAGAATGGCAAATTTGTACCCAGCCTAGGCAACATAGTGCTTTAGTGAGACCTCATCTGAGAGCAAAAGAGGGCTGAGCATGCAATTCACTGTGAAGGTCCTGGCTTTGGTTCCCAGTCACCTGCCCTCAACACACAAAATTAAAAGCACAACCCATGATGAAACAGAAAGTCACAGGAAAACCTAACACAGTACAAAGTAAAAACTGCTAGGCGTAATCCCAGCACTTGGGAGGCTGAGGCAGGAGGACTGATGTGAGTTCGAGACCAGCCTGGGCTACAAAAGTGAGCTTAAGGCCAGCCTGAACTGCATAGTGAGACCCTGTCTCAAAAAGACAAAATGAACAAACAAACAAAAAAACAAAGTAAAAGCAGAAAATTCAAATTATATGAAGCGTGTGGAAATGGTTTAGAAAAAACATACAGTGAAATGAATTGTACACACATGTTCAACTTACACATAAAGTGTGAGAAGTTGAAAGAGTAAATAAGATACAAAATGTAGAACAGATATTGGGAGATGGGAAGGGACTTCAAAAGGAAAGAGAAACTAGGATGGAGGAATAGAGAAAAGAAGGTAGGGAAAAGTAAAAAGAAAGTTATATAATAGTTAAGATGGTTATACTACTAATTTTTGTTCATTGAAAAGAAATGTCTGTGCAAATATTGTTTGCACAATTAAATTTGGTGTCTTGTACTCCGAGTAACTAACTTAAAGATAACAATATACAATGTATTAATCATCGTTAGGGGCGGGCAAGATAGCTCAGTGGTCTAAAGCGCCTGCTTAGGCAAGCTTAAGCAGCTGCAGGGACCTTGTTTCAATCCCCAGCACCACATGCTGCACCAGCCCCACCCCCAGGGCAGGCTGAGCCAGCCATAACATAAATAAATACATAAAGTTTATTTGTTCATTTTGTTTTTTGGTGGGACTGGGGTTCGAACTCATGACCTTGTATTTGCCAGGCAGGCACTTGTGCCATGGAGCTATCTCCCCAGCCTCCCAAATACATAAAGTTAAAAAAAAAAAAAAAAAACTCATAGGGTTTGCATACAAGAACAGTCACATAAGTATTCTTTTTATGGGAGCTGGGGAGATAGCTCCGAGGCACAAGTGCCTGCTGGGCAAGTGCAAGGTCGTGAGTTTGAACCCCAGTCCCACAAAAAAAAAAAAAAAAAAAAAAAAAAAAAAAAAAAAAAAAAAAAAAAAAAAAAAAAAAAAAAAAAAAAAAAAAAAAAAAAAAATCAGGAAGTATTCTTTTTATATTACTGTGACAAGTAAGCTGCCGTGTACACTTGATTGATTCTTTTCTTTTTGTGGGACCAGGGTTCAAACTCATGACCTTGCATTTGCCAGGTAGTCACTTGTGCCACGGAGCTATCTCCCCAGCCCCTATACTTGACTGATTCAACAGCTCCCTAGAGTTTAGTATAATACACTGTGGGGTGCTCTGGGTGGGTTGTAGAGGCCTGACCTTGAGTGCCACATGTAGTGCCTAGTTTCTTTTTCTCTGGGGCTGCTACCCCACTCTCCTACCGGCTGCTGTGAGACAAGCAGATTTTCCCACTGTATCCTCCCACCATGCCTGAGAGCCAGGAGACCATGAAATGAACTCTCTATAGTCATGAGCCAGAATTAAACCTCACCTTATGAGCCGGGTATGGTTGCGCACGCCTATAATTCCAGCATGTGGGAGGCTGAGGCAGGAGGATCAGTGCAAGTTTGAGACCAGCCTGGGCTACAAAAATGAGCTCAAGGCCATTCTGAACTGCATAATGAGACCCCATCTCAAAAAGATATAATAAATAAATAAAAATAAAATAAAAACATATTGGAAAACAGAGGTTCTTTTAAATAATAAAAATAAACCTCACCTTAAATTGTGAGCACCAGGTATTTTGTTCAGCCATTAGGAAGGTGATTAATGCAATGAAAACCGTGATGCTTATCAACAGGCAAGGGGATGCATGAAGTGTGATGTATTCATAGAGCACTCTCAATGAGCATATTGTAATTATGTGAGTGTGGATTAATCTTAGAAATATGATACTCAGTACAAAGAGTCAATCCTTAAGGATTAAATATGAAGGATGTTAGAGAAATATGTTCTGTTTAAATTAAAAATATTACAGTTAGGGCTGGGGAGGTAGCTCAGTGGTCTAAGGACCTGCCTGGAAAGCATAGGGACCTGGGTTTGATCCTCAGCACCTCATGCTGCACCGGCCGCTGAAACCAGTCATGGTGACACATACCTATAACCCCAGTGCTGGGGAGGCTGAAACAGGAAGATCACTATAAGTCTGAGTTGCACAGTGAGGACCTTGTTCCAAATGCACAAAATTAAATACAGTAAAAGCTACATTGTCACTAATAGCCCTTAAAATTCTCCCCCTCACTTTTGCACAACTTCAGAATATTTCCCTTTTATGACTAACTTTATATTTGTGTTGTACAGCTGGTCAAATAGTTCAGAGGATTAAAGCACCTGCAAGCACATGCAGAGCCTGCCCCCTCTCTCCTGGGCATGCTGAGATGGCAATTGAGACTGAGCATGGTGGTGCGTGTCTATAATCCCAGCTCTTGGGAGGCTGTAAATAGACGGATCACCTTGAGTCAGATCTGTGTAGTGAGACCCCAAACACAGAAAAAAAAAAATTGTGTGTGTGTGTGTGTGTGTTCTATGAAAACAGGGTGGGGAGGCAATGTTTTAAGTTACTGACTACTGGATTTCTGGAAGATGGTGGAGTGAATAGCAGAGAAGCAGCCTCTCTGAGATTTGGTGTCTTGCCACTGGCAGGTGGCAACCTGAGGAATTGAAGAAGGAAGGAAGTAGCTTCCCAAAGCCCTGCAGCAAAAACTAAAGCTTACAGGGAGAGTGAAAACGAAGACTTCAATGAAGAAGAAGGAAGTGGCTAGCAGCGCTTTCTCTGAGCCCTGACTCATCGCACGGGTGGGGCAACCATACCTATAGTCAGGTGACTGCTGCAGACACTGAGGCCTCCATGGAGAAAGGGATCAATGTCCAGTGGAGCCATGGACACAATGGAATGTAGGGGTTGGCGGCTTATACAGGTTGAGATGTCCCCAAGGAGGGGGTGATTAGCTAGTAGCCATCGTGGAGGGGCTGTGGGCTGGCTTTATCTAGCAACTAACTCCCAGAGTCAGGGTGGGGAGAAACCCAGTCAGCAGGAGTTCGGGGAAGCAAGTTAAGCCACAGGAAGCTCAATTCAAACTGGCAGGAAATGAGTGCTGCAGGCTGAGCAAGTGAGATTCCAGCCTCCCAGCTAGAAACCACCATGTGCTGCAGTGGAGCTAAAAGTGTATTCTTGCTCAGACTACCCACCACCCCACTGTCAATCTATAGCTGGTTTGCTGTGATTGACCAACACGGATCTGAACTCTGCCAACTTTAGTAATCAGTGACAGCAAACGCATGTCTTGAAGATTCTCTCTCTCTCTCTCTCTCATGGGACCAGGGTTCAAACTCACAACCATGTACTTGCCAGGCAGACATTTGTGCCATGGAGCTATCTCCCTGGCCCCTCTCTTGTTTTTGTTTGGTTTTCTTTTTTCTTGATTGCACACTCTTGTTTTTATAGGAGTATGACCACAGGTTCTAATTTTCTTTTCTTCTGTATTTAGGACAGGGTCTACAGTGTCCACAGGGTCTCACTACACATATCAGACTCATAGTGATCCTCCTGTCTTCAGCCTCCCAAGTCCTGGGATTACAGTTGCACACCACCACACCCAGTCTCAATCAATTGCCATCTCAGCACATCCCACAGCGGGGCCAGCATGCCATGCCTGGGATTGAAACCTGGCTGCTAAGTTCTGCCTAAGCAGGTGCTTTGGTCCGCTGCGCTATAAGGCCAGCCTTAGCTTCTAGTTATCTTGCTGATGTTATTTTTTTGTGTGTGTGATGCCAGAGATCACATTCAGTACCTTGCAATTGTCAAGCAGGTGCTTATACTGCTGAGCTATCCCAGCCCACTATTTTTTTTTAGAATTTTTAAATTTTTATTTATTTTTTCTTGTTTCAGAACTTTTGTTTATTCACTCATTTTTGTGGCCAGCTCAGCCTGCCCTGAGGGCAGGGCTGGCACAGCATGTGGTATTGGGTATCAAACCGCCATCCCTGAAGCCACCCAAGCTTTCCCAAGCAGGTGCTTTAGACCACTGAGGCATCCCGCTGGGCTCCCCAGCCCACTATTGATATTATTCTGTTATGCTTTTGCTTTTATTTCTTCCTTCTCTCTTTCTTGTTAGTCTTACCAGTTTTCCAAAATGAAGGAAGGAAAGGCTTATTTAGCTCACAGATAGTGGAGATTTCAGTCCACACTGTACTGGCTCCAAAGAAGACAGCAGCAGTTCATGGCTACAGAAAATCAGAAGAGCAGAGGAGGAGCAGTAGCTATGATGTCTATCAAGCCTCCCTCCCTCTCTCTCTGTCTGTCTCTCTATCTCTGTGTCTCTCTGTTTGTCTCTCTCTCTGTCTCTCTCTGTCTCTGTCTCTCTCTGTCTATCTGTCTGTCTCTCTCTCTCTCTCTCTTCTTTCCACACTGACAGCAAAGATTGGAGCTCCTCCAAGGAAATGGGGCACACAGAAGAAGCCTTCTTCAACCCCTTTAATTACGCAGAAAGGGTATCCTTTCTATGCTGAGTCACCCTAGGCTGGACCTTCCCCACACTAGGGCAAGCCTCCCATGCCCCAGGGTGTGGAATCTCCACTGGGATCCAGTCAAACTTTCCACATCTCAAGTTGACACAATGTATCAACCACCACAACTCTGTTGCTCTGTTCTTTCTCTTCTAAACCTTTTAAATGTTCTCCCCTGAGAGTAAAATCACCATATGGATGGTATACTCACTGTATGTACTTTTCTGGTTGGTTTTAGGTTTTGTTATATAATTATAGTTCATATGGTTAAAAGTGGCAGATTATGTTACCATGGTCTGTCATTTTCTTTTTTTTTTTTTTCTTTTTTTGTCTTTTTGAGACAGGGTCTCGCTGTGCAGTTCAGGCTGGCTTTGAGCTCACTTTTGTAGCCCAGGATGGTCTCGAACTCGCACCAATCCTCCCGCCTCAGCCTCCTGAGTGCTGGGATTACAGGCATGCGCCACCACACCCGGCTTTTTTTTTTTGGTCTGTCATTTTCTTCACTGTCTTTGATGCTATTGTTATTGCTGATTGTACTACTGTATGCAAGATTTTAATCAGTTTTTCTTCCTAGTAATGCAAGACTAAGAATGCTTGAAGGCAGTAAGCAGTGCTATAGGCCAGTGCCAAAGAAACAGGGGCAGCAAATTCTCATCCTTAATAAATTTTTTTAAACTTTATTTAAGTTATGGCCAGCTCAGCCTACCCTGGGAGTGGGGCTGGCACAGTATGTGGTGCTGGGGATCAGACTGTGGTCCCTGCAATTGCCTAAGCAGGAACTTTGGATTGCTGAGCTATCTTACTGATCCATCCCTAATAAACTGAAGAGCTAGGATCTTGGAAGAGACTCAAAACCCAAAAGCCAGCTACATTTGGAAGATATCTTTGAGAACAAGTCATTTCCCAAGGGTTCTAAATACTAGCAATAAAACTACTTAGCACAAGCAATTTACAGGTATCAGCCCAGGGATTAAACTAAAAATTAAAAAAAGAGAAAATGAGAAGATATTTAAAGATTAAACCCCAGATTTCCAGTTCGCCAAAGGCAATGAGGTGGAACAACTCAAAACCCAGCTGGAATGTGTAAAATAGTAATAGCAAAATAGCAAAGATATTTTGAATAACACTCTACCAAAAAATCAAATGAGAAATAATTTTTCATGTAAATACAGAGACAGTGATCACAATCAAAAAATTGTTAGTGATTCTAAAGCAGATAGAGATTTAAAAAGAACAGAGAAGTTTAGAGAAATGGTGGAAACCATCAATATCCAACACGAGATAGAAAATTGATCCATGGAATGAATCCAAACAGATATTCAGGATATTAATAATTCTATTTAAAGTATTTGCAGCAGAATGAGCCAATATGAGAACAGAATATCAAATATAGAAGACAGCATTGGGGTTAGTGATCATGAAAACAAACATTTATTAAAAATAACAAAGATACTGGGTGAAGGATATAGCTCAGTGACACAGCACCTGCCAGGCAGCACAAGGTCCTAAGTTGGATTACTCATACAAAATAAACAAAAACAGACAAACAAAACCCAAAACACTGTTTTGCTCTCTAATGTTGCATGTGTTTGGAAATGTCTATAGTAAAAACTAAAAATGCACAAATATAACAAAAAATAGCAAGAAACCACAAAAATCAATCTAACAGCTGGTAGAAGAACAACATAAGATTTGTTGGAGTCAGTGAAAAACAGGAACTACTGCAAATGACATGAAAAACAAAAACAAATCCGCACTCACAGAAGTCATGGCAGAATTTCCCAAACATGAAAAAAAGAATTTGACATGCAAATAAATAAGGCATATATAACAAATGGGCAGAGTGTGGTGGTGCACACCTGTAATCCCAGCACTTGGGAGACTGGCAGGAGAATTGGTTCAAATTCAAGACCAGCCCGGAATACAAAAGTGAGCTCAAGGCAAGCTTGAGCTGCATAGTTTCAAAAAGACTAAATAAATAAGTAAGCCAGGTGTGGTGGCACATGCCTGTAATCCCAGCACTTGGAAGGCTGAGGCAAGAGGATTGCTGGGAGTTGGAGACCAGCCTGGGCTACAAAAGTGAGCTCAAGGCCAGCATGAACTGCATAGCAAGACCCTGTCTCAAAAAGACAAATAAATAAATAAATAAACAAACAAAGAAATGGACTCAGATGTCTACAGTGTTTCACCCCACAACATTAGCATACAGATTCTTCTCAGCTGCATATGGAATGTTCTCCAAAATGACCACATACTAGCTTTTATTTTTTTCACATACTAGTTTATAGAACATGCCTAAGTAAATTCAAATAAATTGAAATTATCCCATGTGTATTATTAGACCATATTATATGAAATTAGAAATCAATGGCAAATGAAATCACAAGAACTTCATAAACATAAGGAAATTAAATAACACCCTACTGAACAATTGATGGGTCATTGATGAAATGAAAGAAGAAATGAGAGTCTTCCTATAATTAAATGGCAATGCAAATACAATGTATTGGAACTTATGGGATGTAATGAAAGCAGTCCTGCAAGGGAAATTTATAGTGGTGAATTCACATACAAGAAAAACAGTGAGCTTCGATAAACAACTTAATATTGAGTCTCAAGATTCTGGAAAAAAAGCACAAGTCAATTTCAAAGCTCATACAAGATAGGAAGTTATAAAGATCAGAGCAAAAGTTAATGAAATAGATGGTCAGTGAGGTGGCTCAACAGTCTAAAGCACCAGCTTAGGCAATCTTAGGCAACTGCAGGGACAGCGGTTTGATCCCCTGTACCACATGCTGCGCCAGCTCCACCGCAGGGCAGGCTGAGCCAGCCATAATATGTAAATAATAATAACAATAATAATAATAATAATAATAATAATGATAAACTATAATATTTTAAAAAAAAAAAAGAATGAGAAGAGTGAAACCACAACAGACACTACAGAAATCAGAAGATCATCAATACCTACTCTGAAAATTTGCTTTTTTTTTTTTGAGACAGGGTCTCACTGTGCAGTTCAGGCTGGCTTTGAGCTCACTTTTGTAGCCCAGGCTGGTCTCGAATTCGCAGCGATCCTCCTGCCTTAGCCTCCCAAGTGCTGGGATTACAGGCGTGAGCCACCACGCCCGGCTGAAAAATTTGCTTTTTTGTTTTGTTTTATTTTTGCATTTTTGGAGCAGGATCTCAGTTTTTGGGTTTTTTTTTTTTTTTTTTTTTTTTTTTTTTTTCTTTTTGAGACAGGGTCTCGCTATGCAGTTCAGGCTGGCCTTGAGAGCACTTTTGTAGCCCAGGCTGGTCTTGAACTCACAGCGATCCTCCTGCCTCAGCCTCCCAAGTTCTGGGATTACAGGCGTGCACCACCACACTCAGCTAGCATCTCACATTTTTGAGCAGGTAGCTCACTTTGTAGCTCAGGCTGGTTTCAAACTTGCAACAATCATCTTGCCTCCACATCCTGAGCACTGGGATTACAGATGTTTGCAACCATGCCCAATGAGAATCAGTGTTCTAAGGAGATGGAAAACACAAAAGAAATGAAGAGATTCCTTGATATATGTGAATTACTAAAGCTGAACCAAGGAAATATAAATATTCCAAATAAACCAATATCAATCAATGAAACTGAAGATGTAATTAAAATCTACTAACAAGGCTGGGGAAGATAGGTCAGTGGCATAAGTGCCTGCCAGGCAAGTTCAAGGACCCAGGTTCAATCCCTGATCCTGCATACCTTGCCAGTCCCAGAACTCTGGGCACACTGTGCCAGCCACTGAAACCGGGCATGGTGGCACATGTATGCAATCCCAGAACTGGGGAGTCTGACAGGAGAATCACTATGAGTCTGAGCTGCATAGTGAGACCCTGTACTAAACAAATAAACAAATAGATAAATAAATTATTTTAAAATTTAAAAAAAGTGTACTAACAAAGAAAAGCCTAGGCCCTTATGAACTCAACCAGTTAGTGCTTATATTGCTCACTCAATTTTGCATGCTTATATCTAGTAATCTGAGCAACTACTTTGAAGATAACCCTACACAATATAATAATCACTGTAAAAATATAATAATCATTGTCAATTTCTTTTTTTTTTTTAAAGAATTATTTATTTATTTATTAATTCTTGTTTCAGAACCTTTGTTTTGTTTATTCACTCATTTTTATGGCCGGCTCAACCCACCCTGAGGGCAGGGCTGGCGCAGCATGTGGTGCCGGGGATCGAACCGCAGTCCCTGAAGCCACCCAAGCTTCCCCAAGCAGGGGCTTTAGACCACTGAGCCATCCCGCCGGGCCCCATGTCAATTTCTTATTATCTTGTTTTCAAATTCTGTATCTTTTTTTCTTTCTTTTTTGAGACAGGGTCCCACTATACAGTTCAGGCTGGCCCTGAGCCTAAGCTGGTCTAGAACTCACATTGATCCTCCTGCCTCAGCCTCCCAAGTGCTGGGATTACAGGCATGTGCCACCACGCCCAACCACATTTTTTTAACATTATACTTAATCCAGGAGTAGTGGTGCATACCTGTAATTCCCAGCACTTGGGAGGCTGAGGCAGGAGGATCAGTGTGAATTCAAGACCAGCCTAGGCTACAAAAGTAAGTTTAAGGCCAGCCCAAACTACATGTTGAGACCCTATCTCAAAAAGACTAAATAAAAAAAATTAAATAAATTAAACTTAACAGTTTTTAGAGGGGAAGAAAAATAAACTTAGAGAAGACCTAATGCTACTACTGCTCTTTAATAAAAGTGAAAGGGAAGCAATAGTCCTAAATTCATTGCTGGAAGCAAGCTTTGCCGATACCAAAAACAGAGAATGGTCCAACCAAGTAAGAGAGCTGCACACTAATCTCCCTAATGAACATAGATATAACAATCCTCAGCAAGATACTAGCAAATAGAATGGAGGAAATTGTCAGGAAAATCATACACCATGATAAGTAGGATTCATCCAGTGGATGCAAGGATGATTCAACATATGCAAATGTAAAACCCCATATTAACAGAGCCAAGGGCAAAAACTATATGATCATCCCAATAGATGCAGAAAAAGCACTTGAGAAAGTGCTTTTGATACCCATTCATGATAAAAAGTCCTACAGAACATTGGAAGAAATATTCTTTATCTTAATCTGATGAAAGTCATCTATGACAAATCAATAGCCAACATCATACTAAATAGACAAGAACTGAAAGCTTCCACCCTAAAATCAGGAATAGGCCAGGCAAGGGGCAAATACTTGTAATCCCAGAACTCAGGAGGCTGAGGTAGGAGGATTGCTGCAGGTTCAAAGCAAGCCTAGGCTACAAATCAGTTCCAGGTGAGGCTGAATTGCATAGTGAAACCCTTTGTCAAAAACATAACCCATCTATCAATCAGAACAAGAGAAGGATGTCCACTATCACCTGTTATTCAGTATAGTTTTAGAAACATTAGCCAAAGAAATTAGACAAAAGAAGGAAGAGGAGGAAAGACATAATGATAGGGAAAGAAGAAATTAAATTATTATTTGTGGATGAAGTGGTGCTTGATATGGTTTGTGTCATTGTCCCCCCAAAGCCTCATGCAATCATGGGGCAGGGACTTCTAGAGTTTGAGACTTGACTCATGATCCACTAAGATTATGTGTTTTAGTACTGATGGCATTATGGGTCTGAGTCCTTCTGGGATTATGGGTGTGGTCTAAGGCTGACAGGGTGAGGCAGAGAGCCTGAGTGCAGTATAGAGACAGAGAGACAGATTCTCCCTGTTGCTCTCTGCTGCCCTGGCTGGTCGGTTACCTCTGTTACCATTTCTTTGCTGTCCTGCCACCATGAACTGCTGTTCTCTGCCATGTTTTCTGTTGCTTTGAAGCCAGTGGAGTATGAACTAGAACCTCCACAAACTGTGAGCTAAATAAACCTCTCCTTCCTTCATTTTGAGTGTTGGACATTTGTCCCAGCAATGATAGAAGAGTAACTAAGACGGTACTCTACCTAGAAGATCTCAAAAACTCCACCAAAAGACTTGTGGATTTAATAGCATATTCTGTAGCGTAGCTGGATATACAGTCAACACTCAAAAATCAACAGCATTCCTATACATGAACAAAACACCGAGAGAGCAATGAGCAAAACCATGCTTTTCATAATAGCATATAAAAAAAGAAATACTTAAGTATCAATCTAATGAAGGAAATAAAAGACTTTTATATTGAAAGTTACAGTGCTCCAATAAAGGGGCTCAAATAGGATGTCATGGCTTGAGGTTTTTGCAAGGTGAACAGTATAGCCAGTACAGGACACACTTTATTATTTTATTTTTATTTTTTTGGTGGGACCAGGGTTCGAACTCACAACCTTGCACTTGCCAGGCAGGTACTTATGCCATGGAGCTATCTCCCTGGCCACAGGACACACTTTTTTTTTTAGGACACACTTTATAGTGTTGTTTCATAATATTTTATCATGGATCACCCAAGAATCATATACAAGAAGTGCAGGAAAGGCCCAAAGATTAGTGGTTGAAGCTAGAAAGTCTACACCAGTGAGATGAAGGATCTGGGCTAGCAGGCTGAGGGATCTGAAGTGGAACTAGGAAGCAACACTCAAAGTAAGCACAAGAGCTCCCCCAAAGGTACCACAGCCATTCTCAGCAACAGTGAGGTCCCCAGCTCCTCCAACAATGAGGAAATCTGAGTTCCCATCAGGAAAGCTAATGCAACAAGCTTCTCCAGGAGGCTGAGCAGTGTACCACCTTCCCCTCTGGAGCCAGGAAGCGATGCTAAAGATGAAGACCAAAGTTCCTCCAAATTTACCAGTGTCTTAGTTACTTTTTACTTGTTGCTGGGACAAATACCCAACACTCAAAATGAAGGAAGGAGAAATTTATTTAGTTCACAGTTTGTGGAGGTTTCAGTTCATACTCTGCTGGCTCCAAGGCAAATGACAGCAGTTGTTAGCAGCAGAAAACAATGAAGAGCAAAGAAGGAGCAGCAACTGTGGCATCCATCAAGTCTCTGTGTTTCCAAATTCTGTGCTGATGCTCCGCTATGAAAATCAGAGCTTGCCGGGCGTTGTGGCACACACCTGTAATTCCAGCACTCGGGAGGCTGAGGCAGGAGGATTGGTGCGAGTTCGAGACCAGCCTGGGCTACAAAAGTGAGCTCAAGACCAGCCTGAACTGCACAGCGAGACCCTGTCTCAAAAAGAAAAAAAAAAAAAAAAAAAATTAGAGCTCTTCCAAAGACCAGGACTTCTTCAAGGAAGTGGGGCAGAGCAGCACAAAGTCTTCCTCAACTCCTTCTTAAATACTTTTTTGTGCTGAGTCACTCTGGGGTGGCCCATCTGGCCCTAGGATGGAACCAATCATACTGGATTGCTGATGACTGGGACCTAACTACCAGACAGAAACAGCTCTGTTTTCTTCCTGCTAAGAAGAATGTGGACTCCATTCAATTTTTTTTTCTTTTAATAAGAAATAAAATGATAGCTGGGCGTGGTGGCTCACGCCTGTAATCCCAGCACTTGGGAGGCTGAGGCAGGAGGATCGTTGTGAGTTCGAGACCAGCCTGGGCTACAAAAGTGAGCTCAAAGCCAGGTTGAACTGCACAGTGAGACCCTGTCTCAAAAATCAAAAAAAAAAAAAAAAAAAGAAATAACAATGTGACATTTTCAAAGCACATTAGTAGTATATTCCCAATAATTGATACAATGCACATTGCTGTCCTCATACAGAGCACAGCATGCAGACATGATAATTTTTCTAATCATTGTCAGTACAAAAAGTTTCTTCTCGTTAAACTAAGAGAAAGTAGTTGTATACATAGTCCAGTACTCCATAATCACAGTGGGTTATTGGCAGAAATGGCAATGTCAGAAGCTGTTGATTTAAGCCTTTTACAGCTCAACATACTAATCTAGCTTTACGTTTTATGCCTCGTGATTAAACTTTTCTGCTGGTTGGTTAAGGGCAAGTTAAAGCAAGACCTGTATAACAAAACACGTAACTTTTGCATCTCCCAAGGTCAGTTAAATCCCCTCAGGATTTACTTTGAAACTTTGTACAGTGCTTTGTAGAACTGCTGTCAGTGTCAGCCATCTGGATGAGTCACAGCCATTGCTTGACCATTTTGGTCTCTGTGAAAGCCCAAGAGAATGTTTTCTCTCTCGGTGACTCTCCTTAGGCTAACTATACATCAGAAATCTCTTTCCTCTGTGGTCCCATAGTCTCCTTGAACAGAAAATTTAGGAAACCCCTGAATTATGGGATGTTATAGCACAGGTTCTCTTATGTCCTGAGTCCTCACTGACCTTGAAGAGCTAGGGCCAAAATATTGGCCATCCTTGTGGCCCTTCTTTTTCTCTAATTTTCGGCCTGTAAACTTACATTCTTAACCCTCCACAAGAGAAGCTTTGTGATACTATTACTCTATAACATAGGTACTTGAGCTTAACATCACTGTCTTTCTGAATACCAAACATCTTACCCTTAGTCTGGAATTGGTATTTTCCATCAATCATTGATATTCTGATAAATCCCTATACACTGTGATAAAAGCAGTTACACATTTTTACACAAACATTTGGAAACCTAAGTGTATATAAAATTGTAGCTGGTCAGTCCTATGGCAGTTTTCCTACTCTCTTACTCTCATTTAATACGCTTTTTTTGTTTTCTTGTAAACCAGTCATTTACTTGAGAGTATAGCAGTAACTGAAATTACATTAGAAGTAGCATAAACCTAAAATACAAAAAATATAGATATTCCAAGCATTATTTTAGTGTTACCCACTGCAATCCTCAGTGTGAAAATATTTTGGTGGCTCTTAGGACCAATATCTAATTCATCTTGTGTACATAAGTGCATGGTTTTGCTCCTGCCATGTTTCTTTTTTTTTTTCTTTTGTCTTTTTGAGACAGGGTCTCGCTGTGGATTTCAGGCTGGCCTTGGGCTCACTTTTGTAGCCCAGGCTGGTCTCGAACTCACATTGATCCTCCTGCCTCAGCCTCCCAAGTGCTGGGTTTACAGGCCTGCACCACCACGCCCAGCTTACATGTTTCTTATTTTTTCTGTTTGCAGTCACTTCGTTGTTTAACACTTAAGTCCTTGGTTTTCATACAGCTGTGTTATGCCTTTCCATTTTTATTTCTTCTTTTGAGTTCTTACACTAGGGGTGAACTCCATTCCAGAGGACTATGCAAATTATAAGAAATCTCAAGGAAGCCGGGCATGGTGGGGCATGGTGGCACATGCCTGTAATCCCAGCACTCGGGAGGCTGAGGCAGGATCGGTGAGAGTTCGAGACCAGCTTGGGCTACAAAACTGAGCTCAAGGCCAGCCTGAACTGTACAGCAAGACCCTGTCTCAAAAAGACAAAAAAAAAAAAAGGAATCTTGAGGAAACACAGATAATAAAGAGTATGCTGTTAATGAGGTTGATTCAGGGATAAAAGAATACTTCAAGATGATGCTGGGCACTCAGCTCCTCTACAAATCAGAGACCACAGTATGCTGAGGTCCTTGCTCATCATCCTGGTGCACCCATGTCTCAGGTGTTTGCAGCATCACATTTGCTGAGATCATTTGTATGAACTGGAGCAACATTGGCCTGTACATCTCTGGATGATACGAGCCTTGCTTTATTACTGAATTATCTTCATGATTTCCTTAAGTATCTCTGTTGAAGAATTTGGCAACTTTGTTTAGTGCCAGTAACTATGAAGTGGCCCCTCCTGAGTACTATTGGAAAGCAGTGTGACACGCATTCACCTGTGTTTGGATCTCTGTCGACATGTTTTTGTTCCTAGTCTTTCTCTTGTACAAATGATGTACTTTTTTTTTTTTTTTTTTCTGGCCTTGAACTCGCAGCAATCCTCCTGCCTCAGCTTCCCAAGTGCTGGGATTACAGGTGTGTGCCACCATACCTGGCTAAATGTTGTACTTTGAAGATGTTAGTGTATAACAGAGTTGACATTATTTTGCTTGATTTATTTATTGATTTATTTATTTATTATCTGTAGGACCAGGGTTTGAACTCACAACCTTGCACTTGCTAGGCAGGCACTTATGCCATGGAGCTATCTCCCAGCCCTTGTTTTGTTTGATTTTAAACAGAAAATAAAAGGGGTTACAACTCCAACAGAGAGACATGGTGGAGTGTTTTATTGCCTAGTTGACAAAGCTGCTTTTGAATGTTGGTGGTTCTATTCTTTTGACACTATGTGCTTCGATAATACATGTTAATACTATATGACAATATGTTCTGATTCCTAGTGCCAAAGGTCCAATTCAATGTATATAACTGAACACACACCTTCATTTGTGCTCTTTTTTTTTTTTTTTAATGATGCTTAAAGAGCCCTTTCTTTGCAAGTCATCTATGTTGTTCCTTAGGCATTTTACCTTTGTTCAAGTTGTTGAAGGGTGGTGAATTGTTTCATGGATTTTTGTGTTTGTGTCTAATGCACATTTTATTTATTTTTAAAATTTTTTAAAATTTTGGCAGGGGCCCAGCAAGATGGCTCAGTGGTCTAAAGCACCTGCTTAGGAAAGCTTAGGCAGCTGCAGGGACCATGGTTTGATCCCCGGCACCACATGTGCCAGCCCTGCCCTCAGGGCAGGCTGAGCCAGCCATAAAAAAAAAAAAAAAGTTCTGAAACAATAAATAAATAAATAAAAATAAAAAATAAATTTTGGCAGAACCAGAGTTTGAACTCATGACCTTGCACTTGCCAGGCAGGCACTTGTGCCACAGAGCTATCTCCCCAGCCCCAAATGCACATTCTAACATGATAGGCACGATGTGTTATGTAGCTACAGTTTTCTGGAAAAGTTAATCTTTTAGGAATTGTTTTTCAACTCTTCAATATTTTTCTTTCTTTCTTTTTCTTTTTTTTTTTTTTTTTTTTTTTTTTTTGT
>PVJA010038899.1:0-19492 GCA_004027025.1 Myocastor coypus
AAAAGAAAAGGGAAAAGAAAAAAAAAGTAATGTTTATTGCAAATATTAATGTTTAATTGTTTGATCAATCTTATATACTTATATCCATTAATCTAAACTGATCTGATGATGAAAATATGTAATATAACCATTGTTAAACTTATACAATAAAATATTAAATCATGAAAAAAATTAGAATCTGCACACAATTTAATATAATACTCAAAAATAAAAATAGCTTCTGCACAATAAAAAAATTTAAAAATAAAGAGTAAAATAAAAGAAAGTTAGTAAGAGACAAGGAGATATACTCTTTGGAAATGCAGAAGGGGATCAGGAAAAAAGGGAAAGAAGACAGAGGAAAAAGGAATATAAAAACTATAAAGATATGATATGCGTTAATTCCTGAAGAAAATATACTTATTATGTATTGAAGACATGTATGAACTAAAAGGAATATACACAGAAGCAAGTTTGTCAGTAAATTATAATAATTTCTTCATTATCATGTAAATTAAAACTGTACATAAATGTTGGTAATGTATGTATAAAATTTCATGTAGGTTATTTTTAAATATATGTGTGCTTGCAGATGCCTGTGTGTATGTATGTGGGATATATGGACATAAGTACACAGATGGCAAATATTGGGATAATTATTTGTAGAATTTTAGTTTTATGTACATCATTGAAACTTTTGATGAAAATATTACACTCATAATCCGTGAATAGAAATATAACTGTGTACTACATGATTTTAACCATTCCATTCCTAGATCATTACTGAAAGAAATGAAACTGTATCTATATATAAGGGTTTTAATGTGAATATTCACAGCATGATAAATCCTAATAGCCTCAATTTACAAACTATTCCAGTGGATGAAAGAGAAAAATGAGTGAATAAATTATGACAGTAGAACACTTTCTATCAATTAATGCTGGTGAATTATTGGTACATGGAAAAATAGAATGTTTCAAAATAATCATCTTGACTAGGAAAAAGTTTGAAAAATCAGACACATTATATGATTCCAACTATATAAATAGCTATAAAATGCAAACTAATCTATAGTGAAAGAGGATAAGTGATTATTGTTGTTAGAGAAGAAATAGTACATAGAGAAATTTGAGGAATGGATTCCAAAGGATTATGAGAATTCCATTACTTAGTGTGAATATCTTAATTATTTTGAACTTGGTGATCTTTCAAATGTTTATAAGAATATAACAAATTTCACTTAAAAGTACACCTTTCATTAATGCTATTGATCATATCAACAACATTTTAGTATGGTAGGTCTTACAAAATCTACAGAGTGAAGCCCCAATGCTGTGCTTTTCCATGCTCTGTCTAAATAGAATTATTTCAAGAGCATGTGAAAGATACCACTTTTGTAAAAGTGGTGATTGTGTAACCTCTGTAGTTGCTTAAGAAATGTGTGTGGAAATGCTTCAAAGGGCCTCACAGGTACTCAAAGAGTAAATCTGGTCAGCTAATCTACAAAAGCTACTGCAGTTTTCCTTGGTTATTTTAGTCGTACTCCACAAGGACAGTTCTCTTATTCTGCTGTTCCCTATGGTACTCATCCTTTTATTAAAAGAAGACACGTTGGCCAGTTGATATCTAACACGTCCTGGCAGTCTCAGGCAGAATTTGGCCACAGGAAGTCAAATTCTCATGATGCATTTTGAGCCATAACATACTTACTATCAAGGGATCAGGTGCCAATAACATTAGTAGAAGCACAAAGGAATAGATTCTATTCCTAACTCTCCAGCTACATCTCCATGGGAGTTTTCTCTACAGATAGTTGGATTCAGGAGCCTGTGACTGAAACTCTTACTTTTGGTAACATACAATCATAGCACGATGTAGTTATCAGAAATACACTGGCTCTGTTCCCTGAAAATGATGCTTAACATCACCAAAAGCAGAAGTTTGGGATGGGAAAGTAGCTGAAAATTTTTCAGTATCTCTATATAAGGCAGATAATCACCAGGGGAAAAATATTTTAAAGAAAAGTTTCACTATCTTAGGGCTTCTTCGCTTTTACCTTTTGGTTCAAATGAATATCTATTTGTTTGGCAGACACTGACTAATCTCCAAATGTCTGCTCCTCAGAATCTAGGAAATGCATCTACAAATGTATGAGACAATACCGCGCACTGGGTTTGTTTTTAAAATAATGCAAACTTTGACAGTAAGTCATTGTTTTTCTAATTCTCCACTGTCCCAGGGTGAATTCTCATCTTCAAGAGCAGTTGAATTTAAACAGTTCTGCAGCTCATCATTTGTAAAATGGCATAATGCTTTCTTCCTTTCTATCTGATCTTTTACAAGGAGACCTTGACATTCTCAAGCCCTGTAGTGCAGTCTCTTCTTTAGAATTTGAGCTGCCATTGTGGTCACTAAATTTAATAGAATTCAAAGAAAGTCATCCTCCCAAACTTCAAAATCCAGAAATAAGAAAATTTGACAGTGTCATTTTTGTGTCCTGCGAAAACATATCAGCCAGTAAGAAATCTAGAGTCTCTTGTGCCGGGTGGTAAGAGGGAAAGGCCCTGTCTAGAGAGAATGCAGGATGCTGGGAAGTTCTCAACTATTCTACCCATTTCAGCTGAGGCAAAGAGGAGCACACAGACGATTCTAGCCTTCTTATCGTACCTCCCGCAAGGAAAGATCATTCTTAATGAACAACTCCCCAACTGCAAAACGGGGGAAATAGACAAATGTTATTTTAGTTTCTCCATTCTGGCAAAATTAAGACTAATTCTGTTACATTTTTATAACAGATAAGTAAAATATATTATTGTAACAGCAAATAAGATATCTATACTATTGTGAAAACTATGAAACTAAGAATCTTGAAGTATGCTACATGTATGAATATATTAAAATATATTTTAGAAACATCACTTTATGAATTAAAATATTGTAATATACTTTCCAATTTTAGTTATTACTAAAGCCTAGTTGCTTTTTATCTGAAATATTCTGCCGTTTTTGATATGACATGAATATCAAATTATACAATAGAAATAAAATTTGATTTACGACATATTAATGTTATTTAAACTTATGAAAATATTTAGCTGTGTGTTAAGATGAATACTTTGAACAACTTAGAAGTAATGTGTGCTCTCGTGGCCTATATCATGATGGAATACTTTGATGAAAACTAGATTTTTGTGTAACTGGTAGTGTTAAGAAAATGGAAAAATATGGTTACAAGTTTAAAATACAGTTTAGAATCAATTTTACTAGTCAGTGAAAAGATATTAAATTACTTGAAGGGTAATGAATTATAGGAACAACTACTATGGTAATTTAGAAATCCTATGGACACTCAACAAGTCAGTGAAATAAAATATGTTAATATACTATTAAATAAACATGGTGGTCATCCCTCTCAGTGAGATGCCTATGGAATCAATGAAGATGAGCAATCAATACAATGAATTTACTTCTTCTGTGCCTAAGCCAAAAGCTGAAACACTTGCTTCTCTTAGAATTACCTCTGAGAAGCCCACAGGAGCACAGAATGACTTGTTTTGGCAGTGAAGTTCTGAATCCTGACACAATGGGGAAAAATATTTTCTTTAAATCACCTTTCTTTTAGCATGTCTGAAAAACTCAGCATTTGCCTGAGGAATCAAGTTCTCCAACATGACTCAGTTCCCACTGGAAAGAAGCCGTTGTGGGAGGCAGTCTGCACCATTTAATTGGAGCACATTGACGTGACTTCCTGTCCTTCAAGGCTAATAGCATCACCATGTTGTGAGCATTCTTTGTAAAATAGATTAGTGCTGCAGGCCACTCCAGCTCCTCCTTGAAGATAAGGTTCCCCACTTCTGAAGTTATCTTTGAAAGACAGGGTGAGAGCACCAGATGAAAGCACTTGTAATTTATGGGGCAGAACTGGGCGGGAGGAACTGGCTCTGAGGCCAAGGAAGAAAGTGAAATGCGGAGGGAAGTCCCTGAAAGTCTGCACAGGAACTCTGCCGCTTTCATCTGGCAGGCCAACGTTTGCACAGGGTAGCACCTAAGCAATGAGTAATACAAAAAATAATATGATTGCCATATGTGTAGCTGAAACTTAATTGAAAAATTCAGGGTGGATCAATAAAACAAATGATTGCTATCTTTTAATTTTTTTTTGCTTTGTCCTACTTTTTTTTTTTCTTTGGTGGACCCGGGTTTGAACTCAGGACCTTGCACTTGCCAGGCAGGCACTTATGCCACAGAGCTATCTCCCCAGCCCTTAATCTTTTTTTTTTTTTTTTTTTTTTTTTTTTTTTTTTTTTTTTTTTTTTTTTTTTTTTTTTTTTTTTTTTTTCTATTAATATCTTTTCTACGGTACTATTAGGTTAATTCTCTATTTACTTCATTATTAAATAACTCTTCTGAAGTGATATTTTTACGAAGAAACTTAAGGGAATTTGGGAAATGATGCTTTTCTTTAACTATTTTGTGTATATTTTCCACTCCATGGTTTGAAAATGTTAACTCTATTGTATGACATATTTTAATAAGTGATAAATTTAGGTATTGAATCTTTCATTATTTAAAATCCTTAAGCACTACCGCTCTTTCTTTCTTTCTTTCTTTCTTTCTTTCTTTCTTTCTTTCTTTCAGGCAAATGCTGAGTTTTTCAGACATGCTAGAAGAAAGGAGATTTAAAGAAAATATTTTTCCCCATTGTATCAGGATTCAGAACTTCACTGCCAAAACAAGTCATTCTGTGCTCCTGTAGGTTTCTCAGAAGTAATTCTAAGATGTTCACCTTGCCTCAGCCTCCTGATTGCTGCTATTTCAGGATAGATCCCTGTGCCCTGCAAAATCCATCTCTTTCAGTGGAAATCACCAGCCTGATAAGCATCCCCTTTCCCCTACCTTCCTTCTTGCATATGTTCTATCCTCATTTCCACACTTTAACTATTGCTCTTCAATCTGTATATTTATTTTTCTGAGGTTTTCTCTTAATTTAATTTTTTATTTAATTTTTTTTTCGTGATTTTTTTTTTCTTTTTCCTCTTTTTGAGACAAGGTCTCATTATGCAGTTCAGGCTGGCCTTGAGATCAATATTGTAGCCCGGGCTGGTCTTGAACTTGGACCAATCCTCCTGCCTCAGCCTCCCAAGTGCTGGGATTACAGGCATGAACCACCACACCCAGCAATTTAATTTTATTTGAAAGTTAAAATAGAAGCAAAAACAAATAGAAAAAAGACATAAACAGGGTAACATACAACACATATATTATAGATTTTCAAAACAAACATAGCTAATTAACAATGATCATTATTTTATTTATTTTTATCATCAAATCTGTTGCTCAGATTAATAAACACCTCTCATCTTGGTCTTCTAAATGTGTATCTTTGTAATTATCAATTATTATATTCTTTTTCAAGTAAATTAAAACAAAGAAGACAAGGAAAACATTTAGATTTCTTGACAGCATGTGCCGATATTCAATTTTTTCTCCAATCTTGCATAACTATTTTTCTTGATTTGTATCAATTTTTTCTTCTGGTAGCAATGAATCTAACTTTAGTAAAAATGAAAATTTAACACTACCTGATATAAGTTATCATTGTGTGGTGGATTTTTTGAATACTTTGAAATTATGTATTATCTCAATAAAAACCTCACATGGACTATGTACAATATATAAATATACTATATATACATATACATATATATAATATATACATATATACATAAGATTATATATGTATATATATGCATATATATGTATATATGCATATATATATATATATATATATATATATATATATATAATACTGGCAACAAAACATTTTCTAAAGGAATTTCATTAGAAAGAACCAAAACACCTGGATAAGATATATGGAGCAAACCAAAGTGTTATATGTAAAATAAACAAATCCTTGTATATAAGTACAGAAGGGATTTGAAGAAGAGCATAAGCTGGGAAAGTAGACGAATCAAGATATACATGGGGCCCGGCAGGATGGCTTAGTTGCCTAAAGCGCCTGCTTAGGAAAGCTTAGGTGGCTGCAGGGACCACAGTTTGATCCCTGGCACCACATGCTGCACCAGCCCTGCCCTCAGGGCAGGCTGAGCTGGCCATAAAAGTAAATAAACAAACAAAAACTCTGAAACAAGAAAAAATAAATAAATAAAATAAAAATAAAAATAAAATACAGAAGATATATAATGTACATGTGCAGACTCCTTGCAATGAATATTATGAATATGGTCATTATATGTATCTAAATTGTGTCAATAAACTTAAGAAAATTATATGTAAAATGAAAAACAAGCTACACAATAATGTGTATAATGTATAGTAATATAATTAATGCTGTAAGAAAATTTGAAAGACATTTCTACTTTTACAAGTAGAAATTTAGATTACTTAAATAACACAAACACAAAGATGTGAAAAGGGGAAGATGACAGGTGGTGTATGTTTCAGATTATGCCATTAGAGTTCTTATGTAGGAAGTATTCTTACACAATATGAGAATACTTTCAGTGACTCAATGTTTTCATTTAAACATACTAAAGAAAATTCATCAAGAGAGATTGGGTGATTTCATTTCCTCAAAGACATTTTTATGAAGGAACGCATAACAGAGCTCTGTTATGAAGGAACTCATAACAGGAACTCAGACAAACTGACACTTGTATTTTTAAAGTATAAAAATACTTGAGGAAGCTGGGCATGGTGGCGCACTCCTGTAATCCCAGCATTCGGGAGACTGACACAGGAGAATCAGTGCAAGTTCGAGACCAGCCTGGTCTACAAAAGTGAGCTCAAGGCCAGGCTGAACTGCATAGCAAGAACCTGTCTCAAAAAGACAAAAAAAAAAAAAATATATATATATATATATATATATATATATATATATATATATATACTTGAGGAAATCCTGAGTAATACTTTGAAAGCATCCAGTTATTTACACTATTTTATAAATAAGCTGACAAGTATCTATCTTCTCTTCTAATAAGCTTTCTGAGATAACTTGGGAATAGCTGCAAATAAAATAAGTGTAAAACTGATTATTATAAAGTTTTTGCACTTTTAGCACATTAATCTACACAGAAAATTTGATTGGTGCCATGATAAATATTTAATAAACAATCTCAGGCTGTAACAAAAATAATGACCTCAATTTTCAATATTTGTCTATTCCATGGTAGTATAGTTCTCTCTCTCTCTCTCTCTCTCTCTCTCTCTCTCTCTCTCTCTCTCTCTCTCTCTGTCTCACTTCTAGGTTGGAGTCATTATGATCCACCTGTTTACAGCCTCCCAAGACCTGGGATTTCAGGCACTCTTCACCATGCCCAGTCGTAAATAGTGTAGGTATGTTCTTGTCAGTGGCCTGAGACATAACTGAGTCCAGACTTAACAAGTATGCTTTTTTATCCTTATCAGAATTTTCTAGGGGTATTTATACTCTTATATTTCTAATCAACTTTTAACAAACTATATAAGATATAAATGATTATATAAACCAACCAAGTTAATCCAATGATATATCAAATCAAATAGCATTCCATCTTTCTGTTTTCTGTGAGCCTGCTGCTGCATATATGATGGTTACAGAAAAATGCTGATGTGATTTTTTTTGTGTGTTTAATGGAATTAAAATGCATCATGTTTTGATAACTGAGGAGTTTAACTTCAGGAGAATGAAAATCTTTTGATATGTCAATAGCATCAGTTGGCATTTATTATTCAATATGTAAAGAATGTTGAAGTTTGAAATTTAGCCAGTCATGATAACACTTAATTGGTAGAAAAGTCTATATTGAAAATATAATAGTGTAATAAACACTGCAAAATAGTCATCATTTTTTTCATTCATAATGCTTCATCTGATCTCACAGTTTTGTAGATCTATCCCTTGACAGGGAATAGAACAGAGCCTATTTGTATAATCTAATTTAGAACAAAGGCTAACAAAATTTAAATCCAAAATAGTTTACTAGTTTAATCTTATTTGCCTTCATTGAATTATTTTTATATGTTAGAATTAAGGATTAACCAGAAAATCGCCTTTCAGAATTTCACATCAAACCTAACCCTGCCACATACTCAGACATATGTTTATGTGAAGAATATTCAGTATTTCTCTGGCATGAAAATACTTCATGTTTATGTTTCCACTTCGCTCCTAATAGTACCATCTCAAAACAGCTGGCATGTCTGTCAAAGTCTAGGTTCGGTTTTTAGTTTTGCCTTGGCCTTAAATTTGAGCTCAACATACTTGATCCATTCTTTGCAGTTTCAACTTCATTAGAATTCCACAGGTTAAAACATTTACTCTATAGTCTTTCCCCAGTGCTTTTACTGATATCTTTGTCACTGTGAATTGAAGCCTGGGCCAGGAGAATTAGGGAGGTCAGAGATGCAGGGCCGAGGTAAAGATCTGACACAAAATCTCTGGACACACGCAGTCAGGCTATACAGTCTTATATTTTTTTCCTTCCTTGGAAATCAAGATACTTGAAGTTTTCTTGAAAAAAGAAACACTCTACTGACCTTAAGAAAGCTGCCAAACAGCAAAGCAAATTTATTTTTCTACAAGAAAAGATATAACACAAAAATGACAGATGACACGGATCTTCAAATAATAAAATGCATTTAAAATTTTGAAGCTCTTTCTCCTTTCAGAATTTGCCAAGATGTGTTGCTTTACTGTTTGGCAGAGAGGTGTCCTTCAGCAATATGTTGGATGGTAGAAGATATTCCCTTAACGATTATTTAGATTCACAAATGTCTGGCATGATTGAAAGTCTTCTCTTTTTTCCCCCAGATTTATGACTTAATGCAACATTTCTTTGGATTAAATTATGTCAGGAATACAAAGAGTATTATAATCAAATTTTTATGACCAATGTACAAATTTAAGTATAAACAATCATCATTGGAGGAATAAATTCAAGAAAACTATTTAAAATGAAATATGTGAAACATTTGCTGGATAATTGAGGCATATCTATAATGTATCCTTGTTTAATAAATCCTTGTACTTGCTTTTACAGCAAAAATATATGGAATAAAATTATTGATAAGCTTAAGACACTGAATTTTAAAATTTCCATTATTTTTTTATTTTTATGTTTAGGGAAGCGTGTACAGGGTGTTTAGGGTCTCTCTACTTGATCAGGCTCCTAGTGATTTGCCTGTTTGCAGCCTCCTGAAATCTGGGATTACAGGCCCGCCTGTGCCACCATACACAGTCTCAACTGCTGTCTCAGCATGCCCTGGCGGCAGGACCAGCACTGCCTGGGGATCGTACTCGTGGCCCCTATGCCTGCTTCAGGCTTTTTAATCCGCTGAGCTATTTGGCCGGCCATTATTTATTTATTTTTTTTTATTTTGAATACATTAATTGAAGTAAACTTTAGACACTTGTACATTAAATTAGTTTAAAAATTATAAGACCATATATTGTCCTTTTATCTGTGTACATTAGCACATCATCCATTGTACTACTTTTCTCATTGTTAAGAAAAAATGTCGGAGCCCGGCGTGGTGGCTCACGCCTATAATCCTAGCACTTGGGAGGCTGATACAGGAGGATCGATGTGAGTTCGAGACCAGCCTGAACTATACATCGAGACCCTGTCTCAAAAAGACAAAAAAAAAAAAAAAGAAAAAAGAAAAGAGAAAAAATGTCGGACCTCACAGTGGAAGGGAGAAAGACTCATTTAACTCAGATTCTTGGGCAGCTCCAGTGTTGGGTGGCTTGGCAGCCATGGAGGAGAAAAACTGTTGATGCTCCCCCAAGATAGCAAAGCGCAAGGGACCTAGGCAGCATCTTTCTGCCCCTTTTGTCTTGTGAGGCTGCCTAGGACAGGCAGCACGTACACCCTTGCTCCCGTGGACCACTCACTATGGTGCTGCACCATGAATCAGTCCCAGATTCATATACTCTAGATACAGCCATCTCAGAGCACGCCTCGCCTGTAACTGCTTTAGTCTTAGGGGTGATAGCTAGCTAGACACAGCTCTCAACCTTTGCTTTCCTCATTAAAAAAAGTATTAAGAAACTGCATATCTTAAAGATTGATTGTAATTAATCAGAACACTAATAGATAAAAGATAAATTTTACAAAACACAATTAATTTATGTTATGGTATATCATAATATACAAACTACAACTTACTGCAGACTATTCATGTGATTGTAGTACTTTTCTGGTGATACTAATACATGTAGTAACAGTAAAAAAATCACTAAGTATGTGCTATTTAGCTACAGATGCGGGCAAATTTGTGGTTACAAACAAAAATGAAACAAGTCTACAAATAATCCCTCAAATATCACAAGGATGTGAACACTTGAGGGACTTACAAATTTTTTTTAGATTTTGTGGACAGAATCTGACTTAGAAATTGTTCTTCTTCTCCAAGTAAATAATCCCTGAGAACTCAAAAATATATTTTTTTGGATTCTTAAGCTAGCTTCACAATCAACTTTCTTTGTTGAAATTAATCATCTCCATGCTTGTCAACCATAAATCACATGAGTAGCACAACAAAGGAATGATATAAAGAATTCAACCATATCCTTATGGAGGATGTAGATGGCCCACAGAATTAATAAGTGTCATTCTTATCATGTTTTATACAGTGTATGTGCACTTTGGGTAGGCACTCCTAAAAAATGTCCATTTAAAGAATGGCTCAGCACTCAAGAGGCTGAGGCAGGAGGAATGGTGCGAGTTCAAGACCAGCCTGGGCTACAAAAGTGAGCTTAAGGCCAGCCAGAACTGCATAGTGACACCCTGTCTCAAAAAGACAAAAAAAAAAAAAAAAAATGGAGAGCAATAATTCTCACATTGATAAGAAAAAATGTGTTTACTGTCACACACGCAAAATTTCTAATGAAGACAAGAAATTGACATTTAAAAAAAATTTAAGATATTCTTTCATAAGAGTTTAGTATCTGGGTATGATTTATTATATAGGAATGTGATTTGAGTGGCAATATAATAGATAATATGTGAGTTAGGTAATAGAAAAGCACAATAGTATATAAAAAGACTGTAATAAATGTTGCTTAACAAAATAAAGTTATGAAAATAAGAATGGGATATTTGAATGCAATACAAAAATGAGGAGCTTCATGTGTATTTTCTCTTTCTGTTTTGCATTCCATAGACTCTTGGTGTTTAAAGCATTTATTTTTTTATTTTTTTATTTTTTTATTTTTTTATTTTTGTCTTTTTGAGGCAGGGTCTCCCTATGCAGCTCAGGCTGGCCTTGAGCTCACTTTTGTAGCCCAGGCTGGTCTCGAACTCACACCGATCCTCCTGCCTCAGCCTCCCGAGTGCTGGGATTACAGGCGTGTGCCACCACGCCCGGCTAAAGCATTTAAAATGAAACAGACAGTGACTTATTAAATTTATACTACATTCAAGAGATTTTTAATTTCTGTACTAATTTCAAATTTATAATCACTAAAGAATTTTTTTTAGTCTTAAAATACTGTCAGGTGCAAAATGTTTGCTACACAGATAGAAATAGACATGTCACATTATTTTTCATTTCTGTACTTTGTACAGGGTCTCATTACACAGTTTGGACCTCATAGCGGTCCTCCTGTTTTCAGCCTCCCCAGGGCTTGGATTATAGGCATGTGCCACCATGTCCAGTCTTGGTGGCTGGCTCAGTGCACCCAGGGATGCCACCGTGGTGGTATGTGGTTCCAGGGATCAAGCCCTGGTCCCTCAGCTTACCTAAGCTGGCCTTTAGTCTGCTGAACTACCTTGCAGACCCCATGTCACAGTATTTATTCAACATTTTAAAACCTGGAACACACAGTATTGTCTAGTTCAATAGAATTAAATAAAACTAAAAGCAAATCAACATCAAAATTAATTAAAAACAAACCTCGAGTTTTATAAACTAGTGCTAGAAATTAAACATGAGATTTTTTAGCTAATAGAATTTGCAAGCAAAAATAATGAGCTGTATATTGACATAAATGAAATATAGATTTATATTCTCTTGGACTATTTCAATTAATTGGATTGCATTTCATCAAGGAACAGAGGAATTCACTCAGAAGACCTTGATAACTACTACCTTTATATAAGTAAATATTTAATATACTTATTCTGGTAGTCTTTGGATTCTATTTTTTAACTGCAGTATATTTTATGAGAAGGATTTATACATATTTAATTATTTTTATTAATTACTATTTGATCGATTAGTGTGAGTACATTTTGTTCATAAACTTTTTCCATTCACCTCTAAAGTATATGTCTTAAGTTGGCATATTCTTTAGGTATTAAATATTATATCCCAAATTGTAGTATAAAGCTTGTCCTAGTTTTCATTATCTGTAAATACAGTCATTTTGTAAGTTTTAAAGTATCAACAACAGGACTAAAACATTTGCATTTTATCATCCTTTAGAACTGGATCTTAATGTCATAAATCTGGCAGAAGCTATCAGGCCAGGCATTATCTAAATCTGTTTAAGTCCCACTTGGTAGAGATGAGTATTTGTAAAAGAAAATGTAGCACCCACAGGCTGAAAAATATATGGAGTGTCCTAAGCCTGATTTAGAAATAACCTCTTACAGGTCTTTCAGACAATGATATCTCTCTTGTTTTTTTTTTTCTTAATATATATATGTTGAATGAAGCAAGGCTTTCTTCGTTGGTACTTTTTCTGTCTGTCCGGAATAGTCACACTATTGGCTTTAGAACGTCATATTCTGGATTGTATGCTAATCTGTACATGCATATTAATGATATTCAACATATGTTTATGTATCTCAGAAATTTAGTTTGGTTTAAGCCTCAAACAATTCCAGATTTGATTTTAAACATTCTATTGAGTTTTAAACTTTAACTATCTTGAGATATTTCCATAAAATACAAAATTTTGTCTTCTACTTCCCTTGAGCTCAACAGACACACTGAATAGGGGACCCCAAGTAGTTTCTCAAGATCTAACAAACCTAAAATTTCATTCTTTATTCCAGCTGTAAAAGTTCACTGAAGAGGGCAGAACATTATGATCCTTGTAAAAATTAAATAAAATAAATATTTTTAAAATTAAAATTGAAAAAAAATTAAATTAAAGTTGAATCCCATGTGTTTGGCGAATTGCTGAGCAAGTACAACTCTGAAAGGGACTCACAGAGAAACCTGTTGTCAGCTAGAGCTCACAAAATGAGACAGTCACATTAGTGGAAATGTGAAGAAAGCTTTTGCAGACATCTCTGAAGATTGTCAGTTTTCTGCTGCTACTGTCTCTATCAGTCTGCTGCCCTCCATCTGGCGGGCTTGCGTCATCATTGGCAAAGGAGACCGGCAGTTACAATGAAAGCATGAGATGCAGGAGGAGACCAGGATAAAGAAGCTGGCAGGCCACTCTGCCCCAGTTCCTCAAGCGCTGTAGCAGCAGTCAGCAGAGCTGCAGGGCTGCTATTGCCTCATGCAGATTTCTCTCATGATTAAACCTAACCTAGAGGCAGACAGGTAGGAAATGCTGGGCACAGAGTATTTTTCCCCCAAGTTCAAATACAGCTAAAATGACAGTTCTAAACTATTACGTGGACTATATTTGAAAGAACGGTACATTAAATACAATTTTAGTTGTCTTTATATATGTGCACTGTGTGTGTGCATGTGTGGTGTGTGTGTGTGTATGTGTGGTGTGTGTGTGTGTGTGTGTGTGTGTGTGTGTGTAATCACTCAAACAGTGTTTGAATATATGCTTCAGGCCAGTTTAAGAATTTACCAGTGACAAACCGGGCGTGGTGGCGCATGCCTGTAATCCCAGCACTTGGGAGGCTGAGGCAGGAGGATCCATGCGAGTTCGAGACCAGCCTGGGCTACAAAAGTGAGCTCAAGGCCAGCCTGAACTGCATAACGAGACCCTGTCTCAAAAAGACAAAAAAAGAAAAAAAAAAAAAGAATTTACCAGTGACAATCGTAGAAGTTTTCCATCAACTGTGACGTAATCTTATTTAATAGGTAGGTACTAGATTTTTACCTGTGTCCCCTTAGGACAAATGATTTAAATAGAATAACACATATCGTTCTAAATTCTGATTTCAAAAAAGTCAATCACTTTTCAATATTGCAATGCACATTAAGGAAAATTGTCATGAAGTTCTGCCATTTTCCATTGCTAAGAGAAAGAAAACATTACTTGTTTTCTATGTTGGCTAAACAAAGGATCTGCCCAGCTTGCTTTTATGGTTAACAGCTATTTATACACATTATGCTAGTGGAATCTAGGTATGATCAATTGTAATTTTATTTCCAAAACTTTTCCTGGCATAGTGATCTCATTAACACCCCTCCCTCGTTGCTAATGTGAACAGAAATTATCTGTAAAATAATGTTAAAGTGATATTACATTAAAGTGATAAAACTACAGTAGATGGAAACACAGAAATATATAGAACACATTCTTAAAAAAGAATGTATGATATATTTATCTCAAATAACTATGATCACAACAAATTAAAACATGAATGTTATTATCAATGTTGAGTAAAATTGTTTTCCATTAAAGAGGCCTTTCAAATTTCTTGTATGCTATTTAAATTAATCCTACATTATTAATCAGATTTTTCTTTATAATTCATGTATGTGCACTATGTTTTTCTGTTTTAATTCCTTATGATGACTGGTACATATAGGTATATGGGAAAAGTTATTCTATCTTCTTTACTTGCACATCTACTATGCAAGAAAATGAACTGTGACCATAGGAAAAGCAATAATCGCTGAATGTCATGAGTCTACAGCCTATAGGAAATGTTTGGTGCTAGAAAAATTTGGAAAAAAAATTTCACTCAGTTTATAGCATGTGTGATGGATCCTCCTTGTTCTACCACTCTTGATAGCACTGGTATTTGCTAAAGGTGAAACAAATCTGCTACTCAGCATTTCCACCTGGTCCTGGTAGGATGTAAATTACAGATAGTACAACAGCCACTGATTTGGAAAATTAAATGCAGTGGAAATAATTGCATAACGGAGAAGAAGTAGCTGAGTGGTGGCAGATCATTAGCAAAGGTAAAATGTGTTAGCACAATAGCAGAGTGTAAGAATCAGAAGAGCCAGTGTAACAGAGACCTGTAGCTTTATTAGTTGATCGTAATGTGCCTAGAAAGGACATATGGCTAAAGACTAAATTTTCACTTATCCTATATATATGAATCAACTTAACACAAGTCTAATCTCAATTATACAATATGAAATCAGGATCCTGCAAACAGCTTCCAGATTGGAATTTGTTTATAGACCCAGAACCACTTAAGTGAAGGAAGGTCAAAGTATCTCGAACTCTGCTACACAGCCAAGTCTAATTACTGTTTTTTTCAGTTGTTTCCCAAAAGGATCTATGGCCTTTTAGCAGACTGTGAGTTGAGGATAAGAAAAGAATACAATAATGAGGAGATCATTAGATATTCACTATAAAATTATTTTGGTTCCAAGATACCTATTATTGAGATTCAGCAATGTAAGTGGGATTGCCAGGTTGATTGCCTGGAGAGCTCCCAGAGTATTCTCCAAAGCACACATCTGGGTAGGCAGGACTTGAGGAACTCCGCCTGGGCCCTTCTTCTTTGGGGCTGTCTCCACGCTTTGGCTTGCATGGATGAGGTGGCTCCCTCTTCTTAGGACTTTCTGCCAAGACACTTCTACCTTGGAATCTGATGACCATGGGTTGAATCTTTTGAGATGGTGATCCAAAACACACCTCCCCTGCTTTGAATTGTGTAGCCAAGTAACTTGTCTCAGTGATGGAAAAGCTGGTCAGCATAACCTGTCACCATAGGGCCCTGTGGCAATCAATGACGGACTATCTAACAACAGAGCTATTGGCTTGCTATGTGTACCTTATGATTGCTTCTCCAATTTTGAAATACATAATTAAAATGAGTATGCTGAGAAAATGACAGAATGTCTGCTTTAGCTTTCTCAACTGCTCAATTAGGGCTATTATAATAAAAAAAAAAGTTCAAATAAAAACTGCTAGAACTGCATCTGACTAGAAAAAATAATCAACCAAAAGCAATACACATTTCTGGATGTTTTGTAGCAGTAGTATCCTTAAGGAAGACCTGAAGGATACAACAGTGGCCAGGATACTATAGCCCTATTCAACACATCCACTGGACTATTGCATAAAACAAATGGACCTCGAAAAATAAATGTGGAACTTACATGCTTAGAAAGGGGATGACTCTAATAGCAGCTGCTATGCCAGATATGGTTCCATTGCTTGAACAAATTAATAACATCCTGCACAATTTGGTATGAGATGTTACTGTTCTAAAATGTACAATTTTCCTGAATGTCTGGTAGGAAACATTTAAGCTGACAAAGATCATAAATCCTTTTTTGCACTTACTTCAGGATTATAACAACTTTCAGTCCCATGCTATAATTTAGTCAAAAGGGAACTTGATAATTATATTCCATAAGATATCACAGAATTCTATTATATTGGGATATTATGTTGCTTAGACCTAATTGCACTTACTCTGGATTTATTGGTAAGACGTTTACATTTCAGAAAATGAGAAACATATCCAAGAAACATTCAGAAGCTTTCTAGCTGAGTGAAATTTCCAGAGTCCAGTGATGTAGGACATGTTATGATATAGTTTTTAAAATGAAGGAGAAGTTGTTTCATTAACTCCATCCTACATCCAAACTAAAACAAAATGAAGCAAGAATACATAGATCTTATTGAATCTGTTTTGGTTTTGGAAGACAATATATTTTTCTTCTATAGTACACTAATCTGGTTGATTTATTGAGCAACTTGAAAAGCTGATAGCCTTGAATTATGGCCAGCACATGAGAAGATTTTGTAACTATTCCGAACTGTCACACAGACTGTGTCAAAGGATAAATTAAAATATGTAATATTCAACATATACATGTTTACCAATTTCCTGGGATGATTGTAATTACACTGTATTGCAAAAATATAGCAATACAACTGGAAAAACAGTTAAAAGCATAGACCTCCTGACATACAGACCGGTGGTGCTAGAAATCTCAGTGAACATAGGGATGGTGCTTGAAAGATCCCTACAAAGGAATTTAAATGTTAATATTTACAATGCTACAGCAAGACTCAGGGCACAGGTCTAAGACATTTGCCATTGTTTCTGATTTTTATTGTGGTATTTTGTCACTGCTTATTAGCAGATATTAAACGTCCACCAACTTATCAAGCCGCCTGAGGCGCCCGCAAGCAAACATGTGCTATTTTCTGCCCAATTAACCCACAAAGCTGGAGGTACACAGCAGCTCAATAAGCCTGTAATAAGTATCCCAAGCAGTCATTGTTCAGACTTTTATAAAATTGCATATTTTTTCCTACATAATATATATGGCCTCCTATTGCGTTTCTTAGAATAATTGAAAAACAAAGAGAAAACTCGCACCTTGTTTACATGTGAGTCCTCCTGATGTGTCTGTACCCCACAAAAGTGGACAGGTACAGATTAAGTTCTAGTATTCTTGGAAACTTACTAGATAAAAATTATGGAAAAAGTTGTCCCTGGTGAGTAGAACTACAAATACTTCATCTCGTTTAATTGTTCTTTAAAGAAGAAATGGGGAGTGCACAAGTAAAAAATTAAAAAAAAAATAATGTTAAGGAATTATATATAATACGAAAGATTTTTAAATCTTATGTGAATGTTCACTGCATTTATTGGACGGGTGGGTTCTGACCAGTTTTGGACACAGTGCAAAGCCATGTTTCCTGTCTTCCTAATGCAAAGGATATGGCTTCTTTATTAAAAGTGTAAACTGATAGCGCACCCACTGGCTCTGTGGCACACGAGCTTGCTTACACATGCATCCTTTCTGGCTGCCATGACATTTTTCAGATCTTTCCATGCTGCCTTGCCTTCCTGATACTGAAAATCGGACTAAAAGTTGGCCGCAGTGCTCATCCCACAGCCTGAGTGCTGTGCTGCCTTCAGATTTCCTTCAACTGATTTATTAGCCCATCAGCACTCAAGTAAGCCTCTCCTGCGTTCTCAGACCATGAATAAAGTGTATGCAGTGACTGTTTTGTCCATACATGACACAAATAGCCACTAGTCTAATTCACAGTAGAGTCTGCATTTCCACCTGAGAACCTTGTACAGTCTTTCCTTCTGCATTCTTAACAGCCCATCCTTCTGCTGGGCTTCTCACAGCAGAATCAGTCATTGAATAGCTTACAATGCCTTTATATTTTCTGAATTCTGAATCCCAAAATATTCCCCAGTTCCTAATAAACAAGTTCCTACTACCCTAGGACCACATTGCCACATGTAGTAACTGACAGGACCCTGCTTTTGGGCATCAAATATTTCCTGTATTAGGCAACTTTCCACTGCTGTAACAAAATATTTGAGAAATGCAATACAAAGGATGAAGGATTTATTTTAGTAAAAAAATTCAGAGATTTTGACCCATGTGAACTTGATGTGTTGTTTTCAGCTGTTTGAGGCCATGCCTTACTGCAGAAGTACACAGTAAAGAATATTTCTTACCCCAGGGCTACTAAAAAGCAAAAAAGTATGGATCTGGATAGAATGTGCTTTTCTGAGTTATAGCTGCATGGCCCGATTTGCACTAAAAGGGTCCATGTGCTACCAAGTCATTGCATCTTAAAATCATCAAAGTATTAATGCATTGATAAGGTTCATATACTTGTGATCCAATCACCGTCCAAAGCTAATGATCAGGCAACCACGCTGTTAGCACGGTCTTTGTGGGAACACTTCACATTTGATTTGTGAGACTCACGAAAGGGTGAAATCAGAAGAGCAGAATATTCACAGGACTATATTCTGAATAACCCAACGGTCGGTACAAATCAGCCTTTTTCCTAAGTACTCATGTTATTTCTTATAGTCTAATAAACAATATTAATTGGGAAAGTCACAAAATAATTACTGTTATTATTTCATAATTATTTTGTAATACTGAAAACAAAGTGTGGAACAAAGGAATATGTTGGCATGACGGGAAGCATCTATTTCACACTGTTATGGTTTATGTCTAGTTGTCCCCCCAAAGCCTCATGGAGTCATTGGGCGGGGACTGCTAGAGTTTGAGACTTGATCCATGATCCCTGGGATTACGGGTTTTAGTACTGATGGGATTGTGGGTGGAAGTACTTCTGGGATTATGGGTGTAGCCTAGGGCGGGAGCTAAGGCGGAGAGCCTGAATGTAATATAAGGAGAGACAGAGAGACAGACTGGAGCTCTAGCTGTTGCTGCTACTCTGCTGCCCTGATTGACTGGCTGCTTCTGCTGCCATTTTGTTGCTGTTCTGCTGCCATGAACTGGATGCTCTCAACCCTGCTCCACTCAGCCTTGGGCCAGCCGAATATGGACTGAAACCTCTACGAACTGTGAGCTAAATAAACCTTTCCTTCCTTCATTTTGAGTGTCGGGTATTTGTCCCAGCAACGAGCAAAAAGTAACTAATACACACACAAAATAATG
>PVJA010038900.1:0-19488 GCA_004027025.1 Myocastor coypus
GGCATGTCTTTGTCAACTTTAGATATTATTTCTGCTCTGATGTCCTCCATACGTTTCTCCAGCCGTTTTTCTACTTCATGTATTTCTTTTTTTACTTCAGATGTTATCTCTGATCTCAGTTGCTCTATAAGTTTCTGCACTTGTGTGTCTGCCTCAGATGCTACCAATTCAGAGGTTTCATCTGTATAATTCTCATTTTTTTCCATGATAGTGTCTTCTGTATTTGGTTTGGATGGGCACGGGTCCTGAGTTTGCCTCCTACTCCTTGTTGTTATCATTTTGTATGGAAGCGACCTCTGCACTTTGGTGATGTTATGCTGTGTCTATGGGCGTTTGGTCTGGAGACTCCAAGGTGGTTCTTCTACAGAGGTTCCTGACTCGTGTTGGGGCTCTGGCTGCTAGCTTTTGTGAATCCTGGTGGATGTGGTCTGTAGGTGGAGGTGGAGCTTTGGGATTGAGTAGTCTTGGTAGGCTCGTGGACCGGAACGGTTGCCAAACGGTCTATTTGATGGATTCAGTGCTGGAGCTTGGGCTGCGGCGGGTGCGCAGGCTCAGCTCCCAGTGGTGGGGTTTGGGCTGGGCTGGAACAGGAAGTTCTAGACATGATTTCTTGTCTAAACGTCATTAATACAGATCTTTCTTTCCATTGCACAAAGAGAAAGTAGCTGTATATACAGTCCAATAGTCCATAACAGTGGATTATCAGCTCATCTGTCCTTATTAGGGGGCTGTTGACTTGAGTCTTTTACAACTCAGCATATTAATATGGGTTTCCTTTTTATATCTTGTTGTTAGGCTTCTCTGCTGGATGGATAAGACCAAGGTAAAGCAAGACCCACATTACAAAAAAATATAACTTTTGTATGTGATAAGTTCAATCAAGTCATCTCAGGATTTATCCTGAAACCATGTAGTGTAGTTTGCAGAACTTTTGTCAGTGTCAGCCATCTGGATGATTCGCAGCCATTGCTTGACCAGTTTGCCCTCTCTGAAAGCCTGAGAGAATTCCTTCTCTTCAGGTGACTCCCCTTAGGCACATTGTACATCATCGAACACTTTTCTCTGCAGCCTCACAGTCTCCTTGAACAGGACATTTTGGGCTCCACTGAGACAAATTCTTTTATGTCCTGGACCTTGAAGGTCCAGAGCCTAAATATTGGCTATCCTTTCTTTTTGGCTAATTATTTGGTCTTCCAACTTAAGTTGTTATCGCTCCAGAAGAGCAGCTTAATGATATTATTCCCCATAACATAGACACTTGAGCTTAACATCACTATCTTTCTGAATTTCAAACACCTTAGACATAATATGAAACATACTTTCCAACAATTGTTGATATTCTAAACTTTAAATCCCTAGAGAATGTAAAAACAGTTATTCATTGTTACACTTAAACAGTTACAAAATTGTAGCAGTACACCTTCATGGTTTCTTTTCCTTGTCTCATATTCTTTTATTACCTTCTTTCCTTTTTTCTTATAAATTTTAAACAAACATTTACTTGATAGAGAGTACAGCAATAATCAATATGACATTAGAAGTAGTGCTTAATTAGAAAATCAGAATGATCAGTATTCCAAGCAGGGTTTTAGTGCTATGTACTCCTCAGTGTATTTTCTTAGTTCACAGATATCAGTACATGTAGTTAGTTAGGAAGCAAGTTCTACCAATTAACTTCTAGTTTAAAAACCTGATAGAGATATTTAGGACCATTGATTTAACAATCTTTTGTATATAAATGCATGGTTTTTCCCCTTTCAGGTTTCCATTTGCTGAAAGACAGACAGCCTCTTTAACAAAGGGTGCTGGAAAAACAGGATCTCTGCATGCCAGAAACTAAAATTTGATCCCGGTCTATCATCATGCACTAAAATAAAGTCAAAAGGGATTGAAGATTTAAATATTCAGACAGAAACATTAAATCTCTTTCAGCTGTAGGCCACAGAGCTCAGACTCGTCTTCCCAGATGGTCCAGTAGGACTGAAGGGCACTGGGCCTGCCTCTTCCCTCTGGCTGGACTGTCATCTCTGCCTGCCATTTCCACAGCGGAGCCCTGAGTAATCATGACTAGAGAGAAACCCAGTCTATTGCTGGACATTGGCACAGGTCTCCTTGTTCTTCTCTAACCCTAATTTTCCTTCCAGTTGTCATACTTCAATAGAAACAGACTTTAAAAGACATCTTGCTATAGCTGTAACTGAGATACTATAATATATTCAGGTTGCTTACTAATAAAAATTATGCTAAGACTAGTTTTTACAAATGTAATATATATAATTCATGTATAAGACTCAAAAGGTATTTCTATAGTTAAAACAGATTCCCAAGGACAGGTAATAGCTTGTCAGCATAAGAAGTTCTAACAACACTGGCTACACAGTGTCCAATAGCTTTGGTTCTATAGAGTCAGGTCTTATATTTGTGATATAAAACTCAGAGCCACAGTGTTAAAAGTAAAAAGTCCCTCAACAGTACCCCTTGCTTACAATGGGGGCCATATCTAAAACACTAAATGAGACATTGGTTGAACCTAAATGCTGTGTATTGATAAGTGTATTAAGCTAGCCTGGTTGATTTCTGATGTAACTCTAGTACTTCATGTTGATAGTAAATATAAGTGTGACCTTATAGATTAGATTTCTCAAAAGTAAGATTGCCTAATGTCTTATAATGCATTATATGTGTGCTAATTAGAAAAGATTATTAGACATTTTTATTAAAAATATTATTTCAGTCAAGGTGTCTTTATAAAAAGTCTATATTTGCATGAAACACCATGGACCTCTAATCTACTTTGCTGTCATCAGTGCTTCCTCTTTTCGACCCTCACAGGCAAGTATTCCTAAATGTAGTCCCATCCACTATTACATTACCTGGTCCTGTTTTCCTGTCATGATGGCAGAGCTGAGAATTTACAATGTACACCATGCTGTCTTCAAGACGTAAAGTATTTACTTGCAAGTTGGTCATGATGCTGAAAAATTTAGCTAACCTTTGATCCAGAGCAGCAAACTATAGGTCTATTCCTTCCTCACAATAGCAGACTAAAAAAAATTCATGATATTTCTGTTTTCTTCCTATTTCTCCATTCTTTTCTAAGACCTTTCCAAATTTCTCCAAATGTCTATCACCCAGTATTATATCAAGGCCTTCCATTTCCACATGGATTTCATTTTATCAGCATTCCTTTAAAATGTTACTCTAGGGTTGGAATATATTTCATAATGTGTGGTTCGCATAGTCAACAGAATAACACTGAATGTCCTGGGTTGGATGTGCTACTGCCAAAATGCAGCCAGCCTCCATTAGGTTTTCGGAAGGCTCATTGTGTCTTATGAGTATCACATTAATCAAATGTGTTTCCACTTATTCTTTGCTAAACTACCTTTGTTTTAAACTACATTTTGACATTTTTGGACAAATCCAATACTTTTAGACTCAAGTTTAAAACTTTGAGCATGGGTCCTTCTGTATTCTAAAAGTGAAAATTCTATTGTGTATTTGAGAAAATTATGAAAAAGGGTTGAGGTTTGTTTAAAGTTTTTATATCTAAACCACTGTAATAGGAATACTGTTTAATTAAATATCGCTTAATAGTTAATCCCAAAATTTAGTGATTAAAATAATACATTATTATATACCTGCAGGTTGAGCATTTAGGCTGGGTTCATCTCATTCTTCTAGCTTTGCCTGGGCACTCTTCCCACGCAGTCAGCTAAGCAGATCTGCTACTGATGACCACCTGGCAATCAGAGAGTAACTGTGAGATTGGGCTATGTTCCTTTCATTTTTCAGCAAATTAATCCAAATATGTTTACATGGCTATAGGATTCTAAGAGAACAAGCAGTGGCCTTGACTTCAACTGATACAATATCTGATAGTTCAAAGCAAGTAACAGGCTGGGCTCCATTCACAGAGGAGGAACTAGGTGCCATGATTCCATGGGAGAAAACATATAGTAACCTTGCAAAAGGTGTCATTGCAAAGAGGGATTAGCTTTGCAATCTACTCCACTAATTAATATTGTGTAATATATGATTGATAATATATATATATATATATATATATATATATTTCATCAATTTTCTTAAGTTTTATATCTTATTCCCATTTCAGAGGTAAGGAAACTGAGGACCTAGGGTAACTAAATGGCTTATCCAAAGGTAAGAATTACAAGCACAGAAGCGCTGTCTCGGACTAAGCTTTGGATGTTCTGAGATAATTTAAGCTCTGATCTACACATTTCTCTATTTTCACAGTTTCAAAATCTATTAAATCCCACTATCAATTGTAAAATTTTTCTTTGTCCTTGTTTGTTCATAAATTCCTTACTTTTTATTATTCTTCCTAATTTTTTCTAGTTTTCTCTAATAAAAAAATTGAGATTTGATAGATTTTTGTCAAGATTAAACTTGAACAATTTAAATTTCATAAGTAAAGTCTAAATAGCAAGCTCTCCTAGGGATTTATTTAGTATTAAAAACATTTCTTGGGCAGGAGATATAGCTCGGTGGTAAAGCACATGTTTACAAAAGTCAAGGCTTGGTTTCAGGTCCAGCTTTACCAGAGAAATGTTTATTCGTGACAAATTTTCAGTCTTCATTAACATGAAAGAACTGTTTGAGCAGGGTAGTCTGAAAGATGCTCAAATAAGGCAAATATGGGATGAGGATCACAAAGATATAGTGAACATTCTTGAACCAGTGCAGAACTTTGGCTTCTGCTGTAGGGTGGTCCTGCAGGGTGAGTGCTTTGTGCATGGTAGAATGCAGAGCCACGTGATTTGGAGCTTTTTATTGTGAGACCCCAGCAGGATTGGGTAGTTCTTCACAACTGATACATCACCTTTCCATACTCAACTTCTGCATTTAAAAATAAGCCTGTTATAGATCTAAGAAGGCTTGGATATAAACAGATCCTGCCTTCTAAATCCACTGCTCAAGAGGATCAGAAGAGAGCACTTAAGACTGAAGTGGAACCTGCCCTGGCTCTGCAAAAGCACTACCTTCTTCATTTTTCCAACTGTCATCTTTAAATCAAAATGCATACATTACAGACATCTGCCAAAAAGGATGTGCCTTTTCTGATCCTAGAAAATTGATGTGAGGCTGGTTTTGGTGTAACTCTCGGTGGTCTCCATTCATGGTCTTTATTAACAGGGAAGTAAAACCTCCTGAATATCGTTCTCTTCTAACTGAATACAAGCACATGGTGGTGGCAGCCACCATGATCCATCCTCGTAAAAGCATCACCTAATGTTCAACAATTCTTAGTAACCTCCTCTCTGTCCTTGTTCCTGATGGTTGAGGTTAACTTCCTCTGGGAAGGAAGAAAAATATTAGAAACACTAGGTTAATTAAACTATGCTGTGGGTGTGAGAAGAACCATACTTTGACTTGGTTTGTGTAGTTTTTGCTTCCTCTAAGCCTAAAAGGAAGAAGGCTTTAGCCTTCTAGATGAAATGCTGATTGTATAAGAGCACAAGGAGCTCTATTTTTAATGGGGTGCAATGGAAGGGCAAAGTATTAATAATCCTTGTGCCCAGAAGTGCTTGTCCAGGACTTTGCCATTGGGTCCCATCACTGCTTGGAAGCAGAATATCAGCTTTTAATAAGAATAGCTGCTGACTAGAGGCTACACTCATACATGAACTAAAGCAGACCCGCAAGTTTAAATATTCTTTTTGTTTTCCTAGTGTAAGAACGTCAAAGAATAAATAAAATCTGAAAAGTACAACAGACATAGCGAAATGGAAAGAATCTGAACCTAAAGAAAAAAGAATGGAAGGGGCTGGGGAGATAGCTAAGGGGTTGGAAGAAGAAACAGTGGAGATGAGGAAAAGGAGAAAATACAAGGAGAAAAAGGAGGTGGGAAAGATGTAAATATACAAACAGAATAGCTGAGATGGTTGTACTACTAATTTCTACCAAGTTTTTGAAAGTAGCAGTTAATGTTTAAAATTTTTACTTTTTGACTAACTCTATATGCTAATGTCTTCAATGTGAGCAACTGCAGTGAGTACAGCAATGTGCACTGTAGCAACCATGGTTGAATACCTTTCATCTTGTTCTTTTAAATGGTATGATCTCTAAAGTCTTATCTATTATTACTATTATTATTATACATCTTTAAAATAAATTTATTTTTTAAACTTCATTTATTCATTCATTCATTTATGATATAGCTGGCTTAGCCAGCCCTGGGAGTGGGACTGGCACAGCATGTGGTGCCAGGGATCTAATGCAGTCCCTGCCTAAGCTTGCTTAAGCAGGCGCTTTAGACCCCTGAGCTATGCCACCAGCCCCTAAAATAAATTTAAAAATAAAAGTAAAAAGGACAAGAAAAATGTTAAGGTTTATTGAAAGGAAAATTTAAAGATAATTGAGTAATCTTGCATACCTATATCTGGTACTCTGAGCACCAGATTTGATGATAACAATAGGAAGCATAACAACCAATGTTAATTTTCTATTCTGTCTTGAAATTCTGTAGCATTTGTATTGATGTAGCTGTGTTTCTGTTTTTGTTTAGTTTTTCCTCTTTAAAATTAGAAAAGAGAGAGAGAGAGAGAGAGAGAGAGAGAGAGAGAGAGAGTCATTGCTGGCCTTGTGCAGATCTTACCTAAGAATTCAGGACACTAACAGACAATCAGAAAATTCACAGAATCTGACTGTGAACACTTTGTACTCAAGGAATGTAAATAAATGCTCCCAGGGCATTATCCAGGTAAGTTCTATCTGAGTAAAGTCTTACTGTATTACTCTGATCCCTGGTTATTAAGTGCTTATCTTTACCGCATATATGGACTAAGCATTCCTGTTTTATAATTTGTTTTTACTATCTTATACTATTATTTTTCTAATAGGGTTTTAAGGTGTTAGAACATGAGTAAAATCCCAGTACATGTATTCTACATTTTATGATAATATTTTCAAGAAATAAGTGCTTACTTTTTAATAATGATGATAGTGATTACTGTTAGTATAATAGTCTACCAATGCTTCCATAAGAAAATGAAAATTTAGGTTCTTAAACAACAGCAGTTTATTTGCTCAAAGTCTGGAGCCTGACATTTACAAGTCAAGGTCACAGATTAGGTTTCTTTTGAGGTTCATCCATGTCTGGAAAATGTCCTCACACGGTTTCTCCTTGGTATGAAAGTTCCCCTTCTGTTTATCTGTGCCAGAATCTCCTATTCTTACCCAGACTCCAGTGATTCTGAATTAGGACCACTCCACAGGCCCCATTTTAATTTAATATCCTCTTTAAGGACTTCATGAAGCTTCAGTTACTTATTGAGGTACTAGGAATTCAACATAAGAATTCTAGGCAACACAATTCAGTCTATAATAATGACTTTCTCTCTAGCCATTTTGTTTGAATTAAATTCAGGGTTCTCAAACTCAACATGGCAGATAGTTTGTACCTCATTTTTTATTTTAATGTATTTATTACAGGGTCTACAAGGTGTCACTACGTAGATCGGATTCATAACGATTCTCAGCCTCCCAAGCGCTGGGATTACAGGCATGTGCCACTATGGCCAGTCTCCATTGTCATTTCAGTGCGCCCCTAGGCTGGGGCAGGCACGATATACAGGGGATCAAACCCTGGATGCTGTGTTCTAGCTAATTAGGCACTTCAGTCTGCCGAGCTGTCTGGCCAGCCCTGTGCCTCATTATTCTTTCTTGGGATGGAAATGAGAGGAGTCTGCCCTGCACCCTCTAGCTTCACCTATCACTTTTACCTAGATGGCAGATGTTCCCCTTTTTCAGGAAGTGATAACCAAACTTGTCTATAGATAGACATTGCCAAATTTCCCTGAGGAACTAGATTGTTTCTGTTGAGAGTCACTGATGCGATCTGTCCCAGTCTTATCCACCATGTTCCAAGGTAACTTTTAATATTCTCATTTTATAAAAATAGTTAACTGAGACTCACATTTTGAACCCCTAATTATTTTTTCTGTGTCATCAAATTGCTCCTTAGTGGCCACTCTTAATTGCTGTCTCTAACCTTGTGAAATCAAACTGTGAAGTGTTGGTCTGCAAAGGACAAATGATCACACGAATTTTTAAATCTTTGTGAAAACCCAAATTTTAAATTGATGGTGCCTTCCTCAGTGACATACAGGTATAATGGACTGGCATTACAATAATCACACTAACTCTACCTTCAAAAGTGTTCACCAATAATTAAAAAATAGACTGAAGGATACATGTCATAAATATAAGTTGCTAACTGATGATAAGATTATTATCTTAATCAAATCATCTACCCACTCCTACAATGTATGATCCCCAACTTCATGAAAATGAAATCTGAGAAGTTAGGAAATTGCCTTTAACTATACAATGAATTCATTACAAAATTAAAATTTAAAGTCTGCCTTAAAGGAAATTGCATAAAAATTTTAAAATTCTTTGCCAATACACTTTTTAAAATGTGACAAGTCCACAGTAATACTCACTTTTTCTTAAGAGTCTAGATGCTCGTTACCGATTGCCAGAACTTCTGATGTCAGGTGCCTGTGCACATTTGTTTGTGTCTGTTCTGGGCAAGATCCCTGCCTAAGTCTCAAGAGGTAATCTTTGCTTCCACACCTTGAAGCCCAGGACTTGATTAACTTTATCTTAGCATACCAATAAATGTTGTATTGGCCATAAAAACAGTCAGCTCTAGTATAAATCCAACTCCAGTATTTAATTCGTTGACCTTCTGTGTCAGTGATTCCCAGAAGCAAGCTATATGTCCTGTGAAGTGTCTCCTTTTTATTGGCTCTAAATTTACTGCGTGATCACTTTGTAGCTCCTCCACTCATCGTACCAGGAGACAACATAAAAAAGGGACAGTTGCAGAGACCTTCATGATTTGGAACATCTTTATCTACCCTCCTCTGGCTGTTCTCTGTGCCCCAGCCCTTCCATGTGGTAATGAATCTCCTGAGAATTGCGCAGAACACTTTTTGTTCAGAACTGAAGCTAATGAGAGACGATCACCATACCGATTGAGAAGGAAACCAAAGCGAGTTCTCAAGAATATTGCTTCTTCATTATCCATTATCTTAACAGCTTACCTTAAATAATCTCTAATCTCCATCATTCAGGCTATAATTTTTAAAGGAATTATCTAAAAGGATGAGATTTTGACATAGGTATTTATTTTATTAAGTTTGGCATAGGGATTGCTAGTAGAGGCACCATTTATAAGAACATATTTTAAACAGCGTGATAAAACTACATAGCACTTTTTTCTAGCTCTTGGAAATTTATTATACTGAAGTTTTTATTTCTATTTGGCCTCACTGTGTCTTTTTAGTATTATGAATTTTACAGGGAAAGGTGAGATATAATGGTCACCTCTCCCTGGGGGCATCTGCGTCTGTGATTCTTAACCAAGATAGTTAGCGCCGCTCCTGAGGATTCTTCTAAACTGTGCCCCATGAGGTTTCTTCCTGCAGAGATGCAGTAGCTTTGATGCGCTGCAATACAGACAGCCTCTGTGACCAGTGATAGCACAGCCCATCTTACAAGTGAGCCTGGCTCTAAGGAACATTGAAAACCACTGGTCTGAATTTTTCTTTTAAAGTGTGTTTTGTTAGAAGATCAGGATTTAGATTTTTTTCCAACGGCCTTCCCCTCTTCATATATCCTTACACATGTTCTTTCCTCACCCTACATGTCCTTTTCTGTTTTTCTTGGTCTTTGCTTGGTTCCTGGCTCAGTTGTGTCAACTCAGGCTCCCAGGTAGAGTGGTGTACTGGCCTGTGCTTTCACAGCCCATTAGCATTTGCTCTTAATACCAGGCACACAACTATTTCAGGATGTCTCTGTCTTCTCATGCTTTAGGAATAATACCTAATCATCTCCATACGCTAGTACAAAAACAACAACAAATCTGGCATATAGCGGAGGCTTCATCAATGTCCTGTCAGTGGATGAAGACCACTGCTATAGGGAGAGGGCAGGCTGAATGTGAGGGATTTGATGGAAGGTTACAGGGAGAAGCCATCCTGGAGAAGACCAGAGGCATTCAGGCTACATCCTCAGGGAAGGTATAACACTCCCACCCAGAATCCCAGAATTGGTTCATTAATTAATCACAAGCTGCCCCAGTGACTGCATGAGCCTTTGGGGGAGACAGCTAGACAGAAGCCATAATAGGTAGCCAGATAAAAATGAACTCATTCTTTAATTTTGTAGTATCTAGATGATTGTTTTTCCTAATTTTGGGTGAGGAAGTAAGAGTCTGAACTCCTTGTCTCTAGAAGTACTGACACTTCCTGGCACTGGGCACATCAGATAAGCCAGAAGATGTGTCACCGGAACAAATTCAAATTAACAAATTGTCCACAAAATTCAGTGAAAATCAGGTAAACTATCCTTAACAACAGAGGCTCCAACAGAAGAAAAGTTAGTCCTAGAATTTAGGGGGAAATAAAAAGGATTAGAAAATGTGGTTCTTTATAATAAGAATAATAAAAACTGCATTTAAACCAGTCGACCAAAACACCATGGCAGACCTATGAAAAGTGAAATTGAAACTGCAGGCGTTGCCTCCCTTCACTTGCTACCACGTGACCAAGGGAACTATGTCTCAGCCTTTACTTCTGTAACAGAGAATAAATATTGGAACAAGACTCAGATCTCAGCAGCCAAAAGGAAAATGCCAACATCCTTAAACCTTATGTGACTTTTCAGATAATCATTTGACCTGTGCCAGTGAAACCTCAAATGCTCACCAGCTTATGGTAACACAAGACAGAGGAAGGATAAAGCAGAAACAAAGCTTTTGTAAATAAGGAGGGGAAGAGAAGTTGAAGGGAGGGAAGTGAAGTGAGGGGAAAGGTACTTACAAATATGAACGTCTTCCGCTGTGGCTTGATCTTCCGTTTCCTCTCTGTAATTCCTTATTGTATTATTTGAGTCTAAGAGCTTTGTAGAAGCCAGTGATGATGAAACTAAAATTTGATCCAGCCACAAATTAGAAAATTGTGGCTAGAGAGAGCCTTTGGTACAACAGCATGTACCTGCCTGAGTCTGGGACAGGTGACTTGGGGAGCGGCACTCCCACTGTAGAGGTGTACAGGGAGCGTGGAAGCCCAGGGCAGCCGCCAAACAGGGAAAAGGGCCCTCCAACGTGCTTCATGGGTGTCTCACCTAACCTTGGCAGATAACAGATTTGGTTGTTGAAACAGCCAACAGGTACTTTCCTTTTGCCTTTTATTTGTCAGCCCTTCTATGTGCAAATCACAGAACCCAGCAAAATGTTCTCCTAGAATTTGTCTTAAATCATTATCACAAAACAGTACAGTAATGGCAAATTTGTGGTAGTGAGGTGCCCTTCCTTGCCCGCATTGATGTCCCCAGAAGAAAAGTTAGTCCTAGAATTTAGGTGAAAATAAAAAGGATTGGAAAATACTCAATACTCCTTTTGCCTCTATGTTATGTGGCTGTTTCCTAAGTCCTCTTGAGCATAGCTATGATTTTTAGAATGACTTAGTGCATAGTGAGGGAAGTGGAATTTCTGGATACACTCTCTTCTAGGGATGTTCTCTATTCTGAGAAATTGAATAAATATATATCTCAAATTGGGGCTAGATGTGACTGCTAGCCAAAGTGAAGTAGTCTCAATAAAGCCACACCCAAGCAATGACTTTTCCTGTGGTGTGTGGCAGATTGTGGCAGCAAATGCTATGTCTTTGCCTAAACTGGTCTGCTTTTGCTCAAGGGCACAAACTAGGCTACCCTCTCAAGCTAGGTGTGACCTTACTCCTTAGAGCTGCCCAATGGAACGAGGGGGATTGAGACCTCTGACACCGCCATGCTTGGCCCACAAAAATGAGCTACATCTACCCTAGATATTGTGCAAGCGAAGACAACATTATGAAGGTGGCCTGGAGCGGGCCACCTGTAAGATGGAAAGGCACTGAGTCCCAGAGAGACTTCCCCCGATGGCACCCATACACTGTATCCTGCCTGACCATGAAACATGTGTTAAGTTCTTTGGGTTTAAGGGCTAGAGCAGGCTGCCTCATGTATTCTCACCCACTGAAGCACTCTTGCAAAAGTTAAAATTTTATTTTTGAGGAAGAGGAGGAAAGAATGCAGATTAATGTAGTAGGAAGCTTTATTTCCAAGGGTAAGAATGGGTAGTCAGTTCCTATGCCAGGACTGTAGAATAGGCAAGAGGGAAAGTTCCATGTACGGGCATCTACAAAGAGCCAGTATCCAGTAGTAACAGGCACAGAACCTGTAACACGCCTGAGTGGATTAAGTGGGAACTTATGTGGTCTGATTGAGAGGGCCTCCATCTTTTCGGCATGAACTGATTTCATGGAATATAATTTTTACATAGAAAGGAGAGCAAGGGATTTAATTTTTTTAGAAAAATTAGTGTATACCTGCAATATATAATAAATACATTCCTCAGCATGAACATCACTGCTTCAGCTCCACTTTACATCATTAGACATTAAATTCTCATAAATGAGTGTGGAAACTCGATCCATTAAATGCACACTTTTCAGAGTTTGAGATCCTAGGAGAATCTAGTCTAATGATAACAAACCTCCTAGGGTGCCAAACTGCAACCACAAACCCTTTTACTTCCACTGTTACAAAGTGACAGTGTTGCCACTAACCTGCATACTGATGCATCAGTGTAGAAAAAAATAAATTCTAACATCTTTGATCCTAAAAGGAAAACACAGTAACATACATGCCATAGTATCACTGCCACTGCGCCAATCCCTCTACTGATCTGAGGGGAGGCAGAGTTCAAGGAGTAAGTGCAAGAAACTGGGAGACTTGGTAAAACCCATGCGGTGTCCCACGATTGCGCCAGCAGCACTCCCTTCTGCTGCGCAGCCCGTTCCTAACAGGCCCTGGACCAACACCAGCGCTGAGGACCCCTTGTCCTGTTGGAGGAAACCATAAAAATCCACCTGTCTCCTAAAGAATCTCCTTTGTTGACCCCAAAAGGACCTGTCAGTGCTTTCTAATGTGCACAGGCATTCAGTTCCATGAGCCTTTTACTGAGATGTTTAAATAACCTTTGGAAGGAGTTAAATGGTAGCTGTTTGCAGATTATTAAGGCTAAAGAATCATAGAAATTATCTAGCTCTGACTCCTTTCCTCCATTTTGCACATACGTGCAGGGTTTGGTCACCTTTTTGTCCTCTAAGTAGAAAGTCTCCCCTGAATCTCAGCCTGGCCATCTTCACTTTCATGACTCAGTTCAATGCCACTTCCTTATAATGAGATTTTCACTCACTCCACTACCATCATTCCTTTTTACAAATATTATTGTACCATGAAAATATCTTGCATCTGTTTCTTTGTTTATTGCTGGAGTATGAGCTGTCATGTTCAGTACTTTGGACAGAATATGACCTGTAAATAAATTATGAACATACTTTCTTCCTGTTCTAGCTGATACCCATTTTTTTTTCCTGGCCACTCCTTGTGCTGCTGCTCTGAAGGCTCTGAAGATCTGTCCAGGTCACATTAATGACCTATCAGTGGCCTATTGTGCAGTTCTTTTAACTGTTCTGAAATGTGCTTCACCATTCTTCTACCTCAACCCTTCTCAAAGCCGTAATTTGTCATCACCTCACAGTTCTAATATCTTTCTCCCTTGCACCACAATTCACTGTCTTTCTGTCACAACTCCATTCTTGCTGCTGATATCTTTCCTTGAAACACTTATTGATTTATACCTTGGAATCCTTTTCATGTACTATATGATGCATATCCTGAATTTCACTTTATCTCATCTGTTCATGCTGTAAGGAGCTAAATCATGACTGAATATTTCAATGCACTCTATAAATCTCTTTTAAAAAGCCTTCGTGGCCAGTAAGATGGCTCAGCGGTGTAAAGAGCCTGCTTAGGCAAGATTAGGCAACTACAGGGACCACAGCCCCATCCCAAGCATCACGTGCTGTGCCAGCCCCTCCCCCAGGGCAGGTGGAGCTGGCCATAACTTAACTAAATAAATAAAATTTTTAAATGCTTTTGTTACCTGACTGTACATTGGACTCACTATTGAAATGGACTTAGACTTAAATATGAACATATGTAATAGACTTTACAGTAAAAAGTTCTTTTTCTCCTGTTGAGTTCCAGGTTGGAGAGCATTGCTGGAAGCTCAGCTCTGCCTGATAACCCTTTAATTCATTCCTAATATCTAGTGTGTATTTTATCATTCTTCAAAACAAATTCTTCTCTCTCTTCAACCTCACACCATAGCACAGCATCCTCATATTCAGTGTAACTTCACAGTTTTCTACCGAGGAAAATAAAATTCCATCCGACAGACATTTTTTTCAATTTCTTATCCTTTATCTCCAAACATGTCTAAAGCATTTCATGTTCTGTTTTCTTACAATCTATCTCAGAGGATGAAGCATATGATACATTTATTTTAATACCACATATGCTTTACACATAATCATTCATTACTTACTGATTAAAGCAGATGATAGGCAATTCAAAGGTTATTAGCAGAGATTATTATGTTAATCTCAAGATTAATATTCTCGAGATATATAGTCTCAAGTAAAACAAAGTTAAATATAAAGCCCTTCTAACGTAGTAAGATCAATAGGAACATTTCCATGGTGCTAAGCCGGGTAGTGCATGAATACATGGATTATTAAATATCATTGTGGTCAGGGAGCCTGGACACGTAGTATTCTAATCTGGATATTGCTACAAGTTGTTATTGGTTCTGCAGATTTCAGTAACATTATCTGAAAATGAAAGCTCTGATATTCCCTAATTTCCATGGCTCAAAACAATGCAGGACTTTTCTTTCCCTGGCCATGTAGAAAAATGACAGCCACAAGTAAAATTCTTGTTATAGAACAAAGGAACCAAGTGATTGGAAAATGGAGTTCTGGAAAGAGAGAAGGCTTCAAAGACATACTGTGGTTGACATAAAGAATTTATTTCATTATTTATCTGGTCACAGTGGGAGGTATGAAACCTCGAGACTCAGTGCTCTTATTTTTTTAGTGCACAAAGCAGCAAAATCTAGCTAGAGAGGTGAAGGCAAAAAGAACCACCTATTAGAAAGAACTGCATTACGCAAAAGATGTACTTTTACCTTCTAAAACAGAGAAAAACTTCACAACATTTCACACATTTTCAGAACATTTCCCTTCAGATATCACTGATACAGTTTTGTGATGGTGGATATAGAGAGCCCATTGAATTTTCTAATTATTTACAGTGGACTCTGCAACAGTGTGAATTATTGATTTTGAGTGTGAAAGCTCTTAATTGGGGCATTTAATCACATTTTAGTTATGGCCAAGAAAGTTGAGGAAAAGAACTAAGGATGAATGAAGTCATTGTGCTCTATTCTGAGAGTATTAATTGATGTTCTGACCCATGGCAGACTCAAAGCCAGAATTTTAATTATAATTTGTAAAACTGGTTACATTTTACATTTCTTTCTGTCACTTAGTCTAACTTGATACTTCATGTTAAGACCAAGAAAAAAAAAAACCTGCATGTACAATTACTAATAAACCCTCCTTGGACTAAGGGGACACAAATAAATTCACCCATATTTGCCCTTTTCTTAAGTGCATTTTGTGTTCCTATGTTGTTCTGAGGCTGGTCAAGAACTCAATGCTAAAATCAGCTATAAAGCAGCAAGTTTTACTGGTGGTCACATTATGTACATGTCATACAATGTGTTCTTCATTTAGAGACACAAGTTAATAGACTTTTTGTATAATATGATTCAGAACATTAGCATTTTAGTGGGTAAAGAAAAATGGTGTGGTGGGGGAAACTACCTGAATTTGGGTTTATTGATTCCAAATATTTATGAAACCTAGACAGTCAGCTCTATTCTCATCTGGCATAGCCTAATGTAATGACATACAATTCTGCTTTGTTAGCTAGATGTGGATGATGTCATCTGTATTTCCACAAAGAAAACTGGGCAAGAATGGGTTATTAAATACTATTTCTGCAAATGGAAGGACGGCTTCAGGAAGGTAGCAGTGTGATATTTATCTGAAACTCAAAGCACTTCTTTGTTTATGAGTCCACCTGTCATTTACCATTTGCTCTGTGCTATTATTGGTTGATCAAATGATGAATTTTTCAGGAGTAGGAATGAAAGAAATAAATCATGCCACAGTGGAAAGACAGGCATCTGCTTAATAAATGATTTTTTTTTTTTAAGAGATTGAGAGTCACTTTCAGGCATTTAACTCATAGTTGCTATATGGCCACAGAGTGCCTGATATTTTCCAAGGCATCCTTGGTTCTAGTGCAGATGGTCAACTTTGAAACTAGAAACTATCATATGCTTATAAACTAAGTAAATATCACGTGAATCAGTCATAGCTCTCATCAACTTTGATGGCTAAAGGTGACAGAAAGCAAAATGAGTATTGTTAAAAGAAAAATATACAATTCAGTCACTCTTTAATGTGTCACTGGTACCATTAAAATAAATATGGGTTTATCCGGTGTTTACCTGAAGAAACTTCTGAATCACTATGCTGAAGTATTCCTGTCAGAAATCCTGGAGCTACATATTTTAAAAACACATATAAAATTACCTAATCTAGTTCTTGCAGTCCCTTGTTATTTATAAAACCAAATATATGAAAAACCAAAACAAAATCAGTCCCTAGTTTCTTTTTTTTCCCCCCTAACAAGCAAGAAAACCTATTTTCATACTGGAATATTCATTCATAATGTGTGATATTTTGTAGTCCTGCTGCAAAGAATATTTTGCTCTTTGTACAAAGACGTAACAGGTACAATTAGAGGATATTATATTGTCATATACTTCAGAAGACTAGAGTTAGTATTAAATCTTTCACATGGCACTCAGGCACTAATGTATGAGAAAAGAAAATGGCATTGCTCAGAGCTCCTCTTTTCCTTTCAACCACAGGGGGCCTTGTCACAGTTGAGGGAAGGAATTGCAGAAGCCAAGTGCAGAATAGGCTACAAATTGTCCCCAGGGAGCTGTGGAGAAGGGAGGTACTCTCATTGCATCTGAAGTAGCACCTTCTCAAGAACTGGCAAAGTGCTGGTTTTACATGCTTTATTGATCCTCCAGATACTGTGGGAATGGGAAGGGGAGGTCTGATTGAGACAGCCCATTGAAGACTGCAGACAATGCTAGGTGATGGTACTGAATAGCAATGGCCAGAGAACAATGCCCACACCATCATTTGCAAATCTTGATTGCAGAGCAGATACCTACAAATGATCCTGAGATTTGAGATACCACAGCCCACATTTTCTAAGGGAACTTGGAACTGGCTCCATAGGGTCACTGGCTGCCAGTCTTCATTGGATTAATATGCTAGGTTTCATATTCATTTCTGTGAAAAGGTAATGAAACTTCACAACAGTGTAATGACATTACAATATCACCAAACCTACCTTGTCAGACAACCCCTGTGCTTTGGATAATGCTTCATGTCATTCATCAAGACATATTTTTCAATGCTGCATTAGGCTTTTTAAAAGTCGGAGAAACACAATTATCGCTATAAAACTATTTTGATGGATGTTTTTTAAGCCCTGAAGATGTACACTTATGTGGCATTTTCTTTTCTGTAAATGGGAAGAAAAGCTGATTTGTGAAAGGGAATTAATTGAAGCTTTCCTGTTTGGACCAGTGCTTGTCTGGAAATGTCCTTTTAAATTTATTAAGCATGGATTATATGTCAGATATTTTGTTATTTATTCATTTAATAATTACCTGTTAATTGCCAGACCTTGCCCAGAGAACTAATGATATATAGCATTAAATAATACAGACAAGCATCCTTTGCTTGTAGGACTTACCTGCTATTTATGGGGAGCACAAATGACATATAAACTAATGAATAAGGACAAGTAAAAATAGTGGTGAATACTGTTATGTGACAAGTAAATGTACCAACATTTATTGAACATCTATCATAAGCAAAACAGCAATAATTTCTTTCAGAACACAGAAATTAATAGCAAAGTTCCTACCCTGTAGCATTTTGTGCAAATGGAGGGAAATAGAAATCACCAATGACTCTGTTCATTTTAAGGCATTATGCCGTCATAGGATTAGCTGTGTGGTTTTATCTCTTAGCTCAGCTTTTCTTTCTATTTCAAGAGTTTATATGCAGTATTCTGGTAATGGTAAATGCTCACTTTGTAGAGTTTCCTAAATCTTATGCTGGCCAGATAGCTCAACACATTAGATTACTTGCCTAGGCTGATGCAGAGACCAGGTTTGATGACATGTCATGCCAGCCCTGCCCCTGAGGGTGCACTGACAGTGACTGAGACTGGGTGTGGTGATGTAGGCTCTTACAATCCCAGCACTTGGGAGACTGAAAACAGGAGGATCACTACGAAGACGATCTGTGTAGTGACATCCTAGTGTGTGTCCTAAATACACACACACTAAAAGAATTTCCAACTTCCTAAGTATAGCTGAGGCCATAACGTGCTTTCAATGAACTCCAGAAAAAAGTGATAATGTATCATCTATGACTATGCATGTCATATGGCATGGATGAGGAATTCTGGGTAGAATTAAGATATTTAATCCATTTAAGCTTAATAAAGAACTAAATTTTGATTGAGCCTGACCTTGTCAGGTAAAAACTGTTTGGGAGTCTGGAGGTCAGACATGAGAGAAGTCAAAGAAATGCTCTACTGTGGCTTGTAAGCGCCCAAGACATGTGGTAGAGACAATGGCTTCAGATGCCCAGGGCTTCTTTCCTACAGTCATAAGAAGAGTTGGCTAACCACTATTTGAGCTTGCAAGACAGCCCAAATGACAAGCTGACTCTTTCCTTCCCTGGATGACATGTTATTATGATTTGTGTTTATACGTGCCCCTACCCCAACCTTTTGGGCTCATAGGGGGAGGTTTTTCAGAGATTGTTGAAACCAGAAAGCTTTTCTTTTAATTTTTTTCTTTTATCTTTTGTTTTGTTCTGTTTCTTTCTTTCTTTCTTTCTTTCTTTCTTTCTTTCTTTCTTTCTTTCTTTCTTTCTTTCTTTCTTCCTTCCTTCCTTCCTTCCTTCCTTGAAGGACCGTGGATCAAACTCAGAACCTTGTACTTACCAGGCAGGCATTTGTGCAACTTAGCTATTGCCCTGACCCAGGGTTTTATTTTTTTTTATTTATTTTCTTTTATGGATACAGGTTTTATTTGGGTGAAAGCATACACAATTTAGGGATTAAAACAGAGAAAGTTCTTTTTGAAAAATACAAAATTATGCACATAATATTTGGTAGCAGAGTATGTATTGAGAAAGGTAAAGAAAATCCCAACTAATTGTAATTCTCAAGATACAGTACTGAAGATACAACAAAGGTCACAAAATCTAGAAAATGAATGAAATACTTTAAATTGATGAAGTTTCTAATAAATCTCTGCAGTAACTTTGCCTTATTCTTTTTAGCTTCATAATTATGGATTCTCTTTTTCTATGACAATAATTTCAGATT
>PVJA010038901.1:9457-19461 GCA_004027025.1 Myocastor coypus
ATCCTCCTGCCTCAGCCTCCCGAGTGCTGGGATTACAGGCATGCGCCACCACGCCCGGCTTCTCTGTCGCTCTTTATATTACATTCAGGCTCTCTGCCTTAGGGTATTCACCCTAGACCACACCCATAGTCTCAGCCTTACTCAGACCAATAATCCCATCAGTACTGAAACACAATCCCAGGGATCATGAATCAAGTCTCAATCTATAGAAGCCATGCCCCGTGATTGCATGAGGCTTTGGGGGGACAACTAGAGAAAAACCATAACAAGGGGAGACATACAGGTTCGGTTATGGCCATCCTTTAGAATGGGTCAATATTTTTTAACTCATGTATTTAATGATTTCTAATGATATCTAGTGTTAAAGAATACTAGATAATAGTTAAAATAACTCAGTAATTTTTTTATATTGTTAAACTTACATAATCCACCACTGCATATATCACCAATAAATCCACAAATAAAGTCAGAGAACAATGATCTCAGAGACTGTAACAGCGTGGGCTTGCTCTCTCCATGGTCAGCCTAGTTATCCCTAAGGCTCAATATTTAATGATCTCTCTATCAGGATCAAGGGTCCTTTGAGGAGATCAATAATCTACTATTTGGTGAGCTAATTCCACTGAAATTCTTCAACACTGAACATGACAGAGTATTGCTACTATTTGGATCATTTATTCTAGGTATGGATTTATCACTGTAAAGGACAACACTTTGATCAGAACTGCTACTTGAGGACTTGTAGACAATTCTATCACCAACAGCATTCCATGTAAGGTTGTGCAAGACTAAAGGACCCTGTCAAAATCAAGTGGGAGTGAGACAGTTTTAAGACAAAAATAACTAAGAGTTACTGGTCATATTATTTCCCATATCACAGAGCAGCCCCTTCTGTATTAGAACATCAAAATTATCTCTTAAAAAATGAGGCATCTAGAATATTTTTATGATAAATAAAATGTTGTGATTAGGCACCAGATAAGATGAAATATACACACTAAATCATGAAGCAGCATACATTTATTTGTTATTTTAAGGTTTGGCACATGAATTTAAAGAAAGATGAAAGAAAGATGGCCATAGCTTCTCATTGTTACAAATGGAGTAATCTGTTCTTCGCTGTTGGTCTAGATTTTTTTTTTATTTTTTATTTATTTTTATTATTATTATTTTTTTTTTGGCGGGACTGGGGTTTAAACTCACAACCTTGCACTTGCTAGGTAAGCATTTGTGCCACGGAACTATTTCGCCAGCCCCTAGATTTTCTATTCTGAGAAGCTGAAATAGTCCTGCTATGGAAGGACTACAAAGTGAAGGAAAACTACGAGTTGAAAAGGGTCAATAATATCAGAAATAACTGCAGATTAACTGTGGCAACATGGATTTTGATTATTCCCATTGAACGTAAAAATAAAACTTAGAGTATATTAGCTTGAGCAAATAGAAAAGACAATTGTTGATCCAATGGTGTAAGTTATAAACTGAAGATATTCTGGTTCTTCATGGAGAGCACTGCTGACATATCTAGGCTACTTCTGTTAAGGGAATCAGCTGTCAAAGGTCTTAGTTGATTTCTTCACTGGAAATTAACCTCAGCCACGGGAAATTGAATCAAGGAATGCTTCATCTCCACCGAGGGTGGCTGACAGTCAATGGCTGGCAGATGTGCTGCTCCAACGCCACGCCACTGTGGCTTCAGCTTAGAAAAGACTCAAATCTGGAAGACCATGGCAGCCTCAGAGCACACTGAATGAGAGCCTGCGTCCTCAATTTCAACCACATTGCAAATATATTTTCCACTCTGCCAATTTTTCCCATGTTCCCCTTTGTTATAAGGGGATCTCTCAAAGTCAAATCTATAGGAATCTAATAAAAAGCACAAGATCTCCACCTTATTTATTTATGTAAAAACGCACACTGCACATTACATTCATTTACTAAATGCAGATACTTAAACATATACTCAAAACATGAAATATACACTTCACAAATATAAATATATACAGGTGAACATACATTTACATTAAATATGTAATGTCTGTGCACTAAAGCCAATGTATGAATACCTCCAATGTTTATTTTCTATGATCTCAGATAGAATTTATTATGAAACATACTCTTACCTTTTTATGTGGTAAAAAGGATACAATTCACTAACTTTTAAAGCAAAGATGCAGGCTGGGAAGATAGCTCAGTAGAATAAGCACCTGCGGGGCAAGTACAAGGGCTTGAGTTCAACACCTGGTTCTGAAAATAAATAAATACAAATGAAGAGATAGATAGATAGATAGATAGATAGATAGATAGATAGATAGATAGATAGACAGATGGATAAAGCAAAGATACCACAGATTGATCTATAGATAAATTTAACTTCAAATTCAAAATTCATTAATAAAACTCTTTATGTTAGCACCACATAAATATTATAAATATGACATCAAATGGCTCTTGTTTCCAAAAGATGTTAAAGTAGCTCCTAATAATCATGTATTAACTTAATATACAATGCTTATGGGATTTGACTTTCTGTGAATTTTAGCAATCATTTAAATAAATACAAAATAATATGGTCCTTTACTATCATACTATGTGTAACAATGTTCCTTTTTGTCCATTAAAATTTAATTTTAAAGAACAAAGACAAATTATATAATCATCTTAAAGTAATACTTTAAAAGACTATGTTAAAATACTTTTAATCAGAGCTGTCACATAAATATATGGCTTAATTTCTTAGCATTACTTTTTAAAATATTTTTTGTCTTAGCAAAAATAACAGGAGCTAGAAAGTGAGGTTATTTTATCCTGAAATGAAAATGCTAAATTGTTATTGATCTTTTCATATTACATCAAAGCATTATTGATTGTGGACCAGGAAAACTATTAGCAATAAAGAAAAGTTCAGGGAAAATTTAGAAGGAGTTGGTTGATCTCTACAAAATGAGAGAGTGGTTTCTTTTTTAAAAAAAGAATTCCTAGGCAATGTCTATTTTGAAATGGCAATTTCAGATGATAAACTGTGCTTGTCAATGTGACCCAGGTCAAGTAGTACACTAGAGTGTCAGTCCCAAGTACTGCATCCCTACCAGCCCTCTGCTTTGGCTGGAGGGCTTTGTAGGCCCTTCATGAATAAATTTGCCAGAGTCTCCTTCAGAAGTATCAGAATTTCATGTTTGCTAGACATAACTTCACTTTTCGTGGAATGATTAAAACATATCACTCTAGGGATGCCCTAACTTTGCAATTGCTAAATTTGATAGATTTATTCTATAAATTAATATTGAAATCCACTTAAATTTCAGTTAAGTTTTTTTTTTTTTTTTTTTTTTTATGAGCAGAATAGATTTATTGGGGGAAAGAAAGCTCCTGTTTGAGAGAGGGACAGGAGGAGGGTCCTGAGTGGGTATCCCCCTCAGTTAAGTTTTGTATACCTTTGTGAAACAAAAGAATAATGCCACATCAAAAAGCATGTATTTGCATTAAAGGGAACTAGAAGTAAAATACATATAATTATCTTACAAAATATGGTGGATTAATGCTAATCTCAACAAAACATAAAGAAAACCATTAACAATACCAGTGTTACTCCTACATATAGTATATTATAAAATTTACATATTGCATATATGTACAGCAGTATAGTTTATATAAATGTGTGTGTCAACAACTCATTAATTAATCCCTATTCATTTAATAAAAATACGTGTTGAGTTACTAAGGCAAGTGAGATATCAGGGGTATCAAATGATGGAGAAAGCCATGCTTCCAAAGTTTTCAATTTAATGCAGGTAATGGGTTAATATTAATGACAGGGTACAGTTGGCACATTTTCTGAATCACAATACATATTTATTTGTATTAATTGGTATGATTTATAAGTTTATTAGTGACTAAGATTATTGAATCTTAGAAGAAAACAAAACATAAATTAAATTCAAATTAACATGACACTGAATTTTTTTAACAGGCTTTTTCTTTATATTGGCAGTTAACACTGATTATCTCAGACTGAGAAGTGAAAACCCATGACTACCTCAATCTGAAACTTTCTCTTTTTTTTTTTTTTTTCCCTCTCTAGCAGCTTTGGACATTTTTTCTTGAAATATCCCTTCTCTCTGTCTGGATCCAGGGAAGCATAGCCTTTTACCATTTCCTAACTGGTCTTCCTTCCTGTAGGTGGCTAGCATCACCACTCTCATTTTTCTTCTGTAATTCCATTCTGTATCCTTTCTATTATGAAACATCTCAACTGAGACCAATTAATTCATGCAAATCCTTTTAACTTGTGAAGCTTATGTCAGGTATCTGGGTCCCACTGAAGAAGGTATAACTGTTTGCTTTTAAGGTCTCCTGCAGGCAGTCCTACTCAAGGAATGTGAGGGCAATTTCCCCTATAGTGGATTTCCTTACATAGGATTTGACTGATAAAGGAATCATTTTGAGGGGAATCAGCCCTGCCCAAGTAATGCAACGATAGCTGCCCTTGTAATGAGGCAGGAAACCTCAAAGGACTCAGCTCTCCTGGGCTGTATAAAATCGACAGTGAAGGCCTTATTATGTCTCTATAGACAAGATCTAGTGGTTCCCAGTAAAAGGAATCTAAAAGAAATATAGCACATTTCCTATAGGTTTTACCTGTATGATTACCTGGCTTTTGATATCTTTTAGGAAATGACATTTTTAAGGGATTAGAACATGTGTAATCAAAGCATGAGCATTTGAACTAACAGGCAAGTTCATAAACTTTTTAAAGGAATAGCAATTGTAACTCAACTGACTCTTAAACCCCTTTACTCATGGAGTCTGACCGCTTGGTATATGTCCCTCTAACTTATAATTATCTCTAAATTTTAAAGACTCATGAAAACCAGAATGCCATAATTTTACTGTCCATGTTTTTAAGTGATCTAAGTATAGTATGGCATATTTTTCAGGTTACACCTTGTGAGAGAACAGTGACATCATCAAGTTAATTTCACTTGTACAAATCTTTTATGAAACTGAATTTTATACAAAAGTGTAATGCATATGGCTATGCAGATATTGCAAATACTTATTAGCCATATGTTAGGTGACAGCCACTGTAACAGAAACTTCACAATAGACTGAAAAAGCCAAATCACTTGCCCTTCTAGAATGTATATTCTTGTAAGAAGAACAAAAGAGTGAACAAGTTCATGAACAGATAACTAATCAAGTAGGGATAACTTGTATACATAGAAATCAGAAATGGTAAAGAAATAAGTTCAGAAAGACTGCTTTATACAAGATTTGAGAGAGCTCCTCTTTGAGATGATAACTGAGGGGAGTCCTGAAATGTCTGAATATAAGTTCCTGGGGAGATAAACAGAGCCTGAAAAGGGAACAAGTCACTGTATTTAAAAACTGCTAACAGTGTCACCAATGGAGGCAGACAAGGATAGACGGTGAAGTTTGAGTGTAGATAGAGATAAAATTATAGAGTCTTGTTGACTCTGCTCATTGGATTTGGATTCACTCATTGTGAGATTGGTGACACTCTGATTATTACATTCTGAAATATGCTCATCAGTGTGAAACTATAGCTGAAATAGATATTGATTATTGAAATAGAATGAAGAGTAGGAGCAAGAGACGAGATCAAGTTTATAATGCCCCAATCTGTGATAAATATTTTACAGTATTAATACTTAAGGAGAATATTAACAGTTGTTCATTAAGAAAGGCAAAGCCAATTTCAGCTTTCAAAAAGCAGGAGTATGCATCTCCAGTCAGGCTACATGTATTTTGATAAAAGAAGTATTTCATGTTTTAAAAAATAATTGTTGGGGCCTGGCAGGATGGCTCAGTGGTCTAAAGCGCCTGCTTAGGAAAGCTTAGGCGGCTGCAGGGACCACGGTTCGATTCCTGGTACCACATGCTGTGCCAGCCCTGCCCTCAGGGCTGGCCGAGTCGGCCAAAAAATAAATAAATAAACAAAAAAGTTCTGAAACAATAAAAAATAATAATAATTGCTGCCTAGGGGATGGGGAGATAGCTCCGTGGCAGAAGTACCTGCCTGGCAAGTGCAAGGTCATGAGTGTAAACCCCACAAAAAAAAAAAAAAATTGGTATGTACAGGAATATGAGATAGCACTAAAAAATAAAACAAAAATTACATATTGAACAGCAGTTAGGGACTGAGTCATGGATCTGAGAAGAAGCGTTAGGATCTTTCATATTCTGGATATTTAGCTATTAAACTGACCTGGGGCAGGACATCAAAGACTGTACATGGTTTGCCCATGACAAATGTGCAAATGACCAAAGCAGCAAATAGAAAATTATGTTTGAAATGCAGAAATCATGGACATGGAAGTAGAGCACCAAAAAAATTTATAACTATTATCAAGTTCATTTCATAAGTTAGGAACAATGAAATATTATAAATAAGATATAATAGATGTTGCAGCATTCTCAAAATACAATTTTTGTCTTTTTTTTCTATTTTGTATATTTTATTTTTATTTTATTTATTTATTTATTTATTTATTTTTATTTTATTTTATTTTATTTTTCTTGTCTTTTTGAGACAGGGTCTTGCTATGCAGTTGAGGCTGGTCCTGAGCTCACTTTTGTAGCCCATGCTGGTCTCGAACTTGCACCAATCCTCATGCCTCAGCCTCCCGAGTGCTAGGATTACAGGTGTGCGCCACCACGCACGGCGCCCTATTTTGTATATTTTATATAGTGTATTACTATGAAGCTGGGACTTCTAGTGATCCTCCTGTTTTCAGCCTCTGCAGCAGTGGGATTACTGGCTAGTGCCACCATGCCCAGACTGGGCAACCAGCTCAGTGAGACCCGAGGGTGGGCCCTTTGTGGCATGTAGGACTGGAGGTCGAACCCTGGTTCCTGAACTTGCCAAAACAGGTGCTTAGTCCACTAAGCTATCTTGCAGGCCCTGTCTTTTCTTGTTAAGTGGAGAAGCTTTCATTATTTTTACTTAAACGAAAGACATTACGGCACTAGACTGACCTTTCCAAATTTCCAGGGCAAAGTAGAATAGTAGACTTCCTTAGGCTACTCGCTATAACATACAATTTTTTTTTTTTGTCTTTTTGAGACAAGGTCTCACTATGCCTTTGTCTTTTTGAGACAAGGTCTCAGGATGGCCTTGAGCTCACTTTTGTAGCCCAAGCTGGTCTCAAACTCACAGTGATCCTCCTGCCTCAGCCTCCCAAGTGCTGGGATTACAGGCATGCACCACTATGCCCGGCTAATAACATACAATTTAAACTTAGTTTATTTATGGAATTTTTAATTTATTAAAACTGGATAATAGCTAAATAAAACCACGGAAGGTGAAACTGTGAATAAGAAATAATTGCAGACAACAAAGATAGCTAGAAATATTATATTGTGTAAGGTAGGGCTATGTTATGAAGGGTGTGAGTGCAGAGGAATGGAATACATTAAAACATGGCTGGAGTCCTGCAGTCTAAAGGCCAGGCCCTAGGATAAAAAGGTAATGACCAGGCTGGCATGCATTCCTCCAAGATAAACAATACACTATAACTGATATCATCTGGTCCAATATAGATAAGATAAACATCAGTCGCCCATATAGATGACCAGGACCTTCTGAATCAACTCTTCCAATAAAAGTCCTTGTTCTTTTCATGTGTACTTGCTATGTGACTTGCTTCTCCATTGAATCAAGATTATGTAAGCAGCTATACTTGCATCCTTACTGGTTGAACATAGTTTTGTCCCATGTTATACCACCTTGTGATCTTGCTCCTACTTCATAATTCTGCTGCGTGAAAATTCTGCTGGCAATTGGGATCTCCAGCAACTCACTTAGGTTACCTTCTGTCTCTCAGGAGCTGCCTCTCCCTCAGTGAAATTTTCTATTCTGAACCTCCACTGTTCCCTAGAATTTACTCTTCAGTATTGGGAAGCATGAACATAGTATATCATACCTCTGTCGCATATCATTTGGAAGTTCTAAATCAAAAGGACTGAGAACATAAGAGGACTTCTCTAGCGGCTCCTACTACTCTAGTGAGTTAGCCAACCTCCTGGACAAGGAGATTTTGGACTTCAAAGGACAAGATTCAACCAATATGGGATGTGCCAAACAAGAAGTGTCACTGGAGAGAAAAATGTCCCCGCTTTGTCTACTAGAAGCCAAATGCTCAAGCAAGGGCCATTTCCCATTCTAGTGGCTGATACCGATGAAACAGCTGAGAGGCTCGGTCCAGAGTTCAAAAAGTAATTCCCGTGGAGACTTAACTGACTTTAATATACACAAATAACAAGAAATGAAATTAGTTTTTGACATAGGTCTCACTTTTCCTTGGTGTTAGACACCCAGCAGATGAGAATAACCAACGAGTCTGCTCACTGAGTGAGCCCTCTGGAGGTTTCTAACTGTAGGAGCCAGTGATTCCCGCTTCAGTCCCTTAGGAACAACGTCCTTGTTGCTCCTTCCTCGCTCTGCCTTTCCAATGTAGACCTCACGCTTTAGTAAAATGTGCCTAAATCTCTTGGCAAAGTTTGTTTCTCACTTCCAATCCCCAAGTAAGCATCCAGATGAAAACCATGGCAAAGATGCCAGACTCCTTCCTCCAAGACCCATCGAACAAAACTACAAAAGATTCCCTCTATTGCTCCCTGACCTGCTCAGTTTGAAGATGCCAGATTGATTATCACTCGTTTACTCAACAACATTTGATAGTCACCTCTGAGGGGGAATGCAAGGACAAAGGGTCATAAGAAGGAACTACAAAATGGGACCTCATTAGGGCCAGGCGTGGTGGCGCACGCCTGTAACCCCAGCACTCGAGAGGCTGAGACAGGAGGATCGGTGTGAGTTCGAAACCAGCCTGAGCTACAAAACTGAGCTCAAGGCTGGCCTGAACTGCATAGTGAGGCCCTGTCTCAAAAAGACAAAAAAAAAAAAAAAAAAAAGGACCTCATTAAGCTTTGGTAGAGAAAACAATAGCAAATCTTACAAAAGGTAACTTTTACCTTTGCAATTAGATTTCAGTAATTTCGAACAGAAAGTAAAGATAGCAAACTGGATCCAAAAAGGAATCAGATAATATAGTAAAGGCAAGAATTTAATAGGAATTTTTGACACACAAAGCAGAAATGTAGCCAGAAACAGGAAAGTCCAGGAAAACCAGATTTCACACTTGTCTCTGATAAAGTGCAAAGGAGACAAAAGGCTGCTGCCTAAGGACTATTATTTAACATATCAAAAGCACACACATGCCTAAGCATATATGCTTATATTTATATGCTTACTTTATAATCACTGTACCTGCACCAGACACATGCACGTCCCCTTTACTTACTCGCTGACTGTAAACTACTCTTTTAGCAGGCCCTCACCACACACATCACAAAAGAGCACAAAGGAATCAAATAGCCAGAAAGAATGTAGGAGCAGGAGCTCAGGTTAAGATTAAACACAGAAAGGGAAGACCAAGTGGTGACAACTACCATGGATTAAAGAAATCACGAATCCTGAATGCAAGGAGTTCAGAACAAAGTGCCCAGGGTATTGACCTATGATTTCCCCTTGGTCACCGGAGTAGCTGTCATATTCTTTCTTTCCCTTCCTTTGTCAGATAAACCAACTTCTTTTACTATAAATGCTGACTTTTTAAATATAGTTTTAAGAACACAAAGTAGTAATATAAATCCAGCATTAGAAATGATACAAAACCTCACTTAAGAAAGTAACAGGAATTCAAATGTGGTTACTGCATTGACTCTTTCATTGTTTACCGAAGTTGAAAGTTTTTCATCCAGGTAGTTGCCTGCTCCAAAGGCGATAGGAGGCTTGCACCCCACCCTGTCACAACAATCTGACACGTTGCCTTTGTGTCAATTAAATTAGACATGTCTGAGCTACAAACATGGACTTTGAGCTATGTATAAACCTGGCCCCCTAAAAATTGGCCCTCTGAAATGATTAACTTTTGACATTATTTTGTAATGTCTAGAATGTCTTTTATGACTCAAATATA
>PVJA010038902.1:0-19467 GCA_004027025.1 Myocastor coypus
TGGTTGTTGATGTTAACTTCACACCAAGAAAGACTAAAAAGAGATAAAGAGGTCACTACCTACACTTTATGGGAAAAATGCAAAAGGAAAAATAATAATCATAAACATATATGCACCCAATGTAGAAACACCCAACTATAGACAAAAAAATTTAACACAAAAATCAAATAAGCATAACACACAATTGTAATGGAAACTTTAACACCCACAAACAGAACAAAAAGAAAAAAATGAAAAAAAAAAAAAAAAAAAAAAAAAAAAAAAAAAAAAAAAAAAAAAATTTTTTTTTTTTTTTTTTTTTTTTCATTCTTTCTTTCTTTCTTTTTCAGACAGGGTCTCATTGTGCAGTTCAGGCTGGCCTTGAACTCACTTTTGTAGCCCAGGCTGGTCTCGAACTCACGCCGATCCTCCTGCCTCAGCCTCCCAAGTGCTGCGATTACAGGTGTGCGCCACCATGCCCAGCTTTTTTTTTTTTTTAAAGAATTTTTTATTTTATTTTATTTCTTGTTTCAGAACTTTTATTTTTATGGCTGGCTCAGCCTGCCCTGAGGGCAGGGCTGGAGCAGCATGTGGTGCCGGGGAACAAACCACAGTCCCTGCAGCCGCCCAAGCTTTCCTAAGCAGGCGCTTTAGACCACTGAGCCATCCTGCCAGGCCCTTTGTTTGGATTTTTGAGACATGGTCTTGCTACAAGGTTCACACTGGCCTCCAACACGAGGCAACCCTCTTGCCTCAACCTCTGGATAGGACACAATACCATTCCCAGCTGCTAATCCTTCATTCATATTTTACAGGCGGCATGTATCATTTCTCTTTGGCTACATCCAACTGGCTTTCCCACATGCTTAATTTTACTACATTACCCTTTTGTTACAGTAGTGACTTTTTCCTTTTTCTGATACTGAGGATTGAACTCATGGCTTCACAAATGCTAGGGAAGAGTTCTATCACTGAACAGCACTCCTAGCATTTGTTTTGTCTTTTTAAAACCACCACACATACTTTGATCCCACATGCATTCCAGCTGGCTGGGTGTGCATAACGTCATGGCAGCCTCACCAGGTTCAAGCTTCCAACACTTTCTATGACAGAATATAGCCTTGTCTGTTACCATAGGAGAGGTGCGGGGGCTCACCTGAGCAAACTACTGTCCCCTACCTATAGACCACACTAGCCCAGGCCCTGCCCACCACAGGTGACTGGAAAGGAACTAAGGCCTTAGCTTGTTATTATTATTATGGCCCACTCAGCCTGCCCTGTGGGTGAGCTGGTGCAGCATGTGGGTCCGGGTATCAAACTGCATTCCCTTTGGTTGCCTAAGCTTGCCTAAGCAGGCACTTTAGACTGCTGAGTCATCTCACTGGCCCTTAAAGCTTGTTTTAATGTAGTCAGATTTATCAATTTTTTGCCTATGTCTTTTCATATTGAGATAATTTATAGGCATAAAATCTGTATTTTCTTTTTTTGTCTTTTTGAGACAGGGTCTCGCTATGCAGTTCAGGCTGGCCTTGAACTCACTTTTGTAGCCCAGGCTGGTCTCAAACTCGCACCGATCCTCCTGCTTCAGCCTCCCAAGTGCTGGGATTACAGGCGTGCACCACCACACCCAGCTGGAAAATCTGTATTTTCAAGTATGTACAAGGTACAGTAATTCTCAGAATATTCACCACACTGTAAAGTGAGGACCACTATTCAGTCCCAGAACATTTTGTAATTTCAAACATTCAGGTATAATTATTCCTAGCTCTTCAGAATGCACCAGACCATGGCAGCCACAGATCATTCTGCGTATTTACCTGTCTTATGTACTTCACACAGGTGAAGTCAGGCATGTTTATCTTTCACTTAACTGATTCTCTAGGTTCATCTAATAGCAGAATACTTCATTTTCAATGGCTTTATATTCATTTTAAGAAGGGCCCAGCGGGATGGCTCAGTGGTCTAAAGCACCTGCTTGGGAAAGCTTGAGCGGCTTCAGGGACCGCGGTTTGATCCCTGGCACCACATGCTGTGCCAGCCCTGCCCTCAGGGTGGGCTGAGCCGGCCATAAAAATGATTGAATAAACAAATAAAGGTTCTGAAGCAAGAAAAAAATAATAATAATAATAAAAAATAAAAATAATATTATCACCCAAGTGAAGTGTGATAGTGTACACCTGCAGTCCCAGCTACAGTATGTTAAGGCAGAAGCATCACTTGAGTCCACAAGTTTGGGATACTAGGAAACACAGCAATATCTTTAAAAAAGTATATATATATATATATATATATATATATATATATATATATATATATGAATTATCCTTCCATACGTAACACTTTATCCAGGCATTCGCTGAAGGACATTTCAGCTGCCTATCAGCTTTCATCGACCAGGTTTTGTGTGAGCATCTTCAGTTCTTCTAACAGGTACCTGAGTGGCACGGAGAAGAGGAAGTGCTACATTGTGTTGAAGTTTACACCACTACAATATCATCGCCAGTGAGTGGGCATCCATCTCTTCATTTCATTATCAACACATGCTATGATTATTTTATAGAAGAATTGGATTGGCTACAAATTTCAATGCTCCTAAGTTTGAATTCTTAAAAGTTTCACCCAAACCACAACTAGCTTGAGTGACTGCAGGAAGCAGGCATGGATCAATTGTGTTTTTCTCTAAATTGGATCCTCTCTTAGAAGCTGCTTCTCCGGCAGGTTACAAGTATTAGATTACTTTCTTTAAAGAAATAAAACAAGCACCTTCTCATTCAATACAGTCTCCCACTTGTCCATTTATGGAAAAAGGGAAATTAAATGAGGAAGGGAGACTGGGTGGGGGAGAATGAGAAGTGGGACTCAGGGGCGTTTCACCTTCTACCTCCCTGATACCTACTAAGCAGGTTGCATTACAACTTTGAAGTTACCAACAAGAAAAAGTGTTTTAACCTTCCTTATGGTTACCAACATTTAAATGAAGTACAGAAGTTTATGCTTCACAGAATTTTTAACTTGCTTAGTCTGCTGAGCTATCTCACCGGAGCCATGCTTCTCAGTTTTAACACATACTTCTTATCACCTAGTAACTTGTGATTTCTGTTCTAGTCTACTAAGGCCCATGTGGCCCAGGCTGACTTTTAACTTACTACATGGCCTAGGCTGGACTCACAGCAACCTTTGTGCCTCAACCTCCCCGAGTGCTGGAATTACATGTGTGCCCCACTATAACCAACTACAATTTATGTGATTTTGTTCATCTCATTAGGAAAGAGAAGTAGAACAGGAGAAATTTTCAGAGCAAAAAGGGGATCCCAGTGTGCTGACTGCGTTTTGAGAACCTCTATAAAATGATTGATCCTGAGTACATTTATAGGTTACTCATAGAAACCTTGCTCAACATGCACACAGGAAGACCTGGGTTCTGTTTACAGGCAGGCACACACGCACACACAGCTTCAAACTTGAGGATGTACGATTAAACAGGTGAGCTACATTTGGGAAAATTTAAAGGAAAAATTATCAAATTAAGTAATGAATATAGAATATAGAGCTTAAAGAGAGTTGTACTTACTCACCTCTCATTTGTATGGTGCCCCTACAAACCCCGAAGGGGGAGCTGGTGGGTGACTTGCTCACTTCCACTGGGGCCAGTGTTTGAGGATCAAGAGTTCCTTAGACTCCTGCCCCACATGGCAGTAGATATAAGGCCAGTAGCCACTGGGAGGAAGGATGGGCAACCTTACACAGTACTCCTGCTCTAAAAGAATATACCCCACCTCCCCCCAAAAAAGAATGTAAGCCCAGGGAAAGGCTAAACTTTAAAACTTCTAAACTGTTCAACACTGTTCCCTAAAACACAAAACAAAAACAAAATTTGATAAAAGTTGTTCTTAAAATAAACTGTTCAACAATCCTCCATTGTAAAATGATGACACCTCCGTTGTTTTGACCTTACTACCTGAGTTCCATCGATCCCCCAAGCTAAAGTGCAACCCTTGGGCCACAGATCCCATAGATTTGTTCTCCTGGATGGCAACTCACCCGTGCATGCTTTCTTGGATGTGGATGAAAGGACCACACAGACACATCATATCCATGGAAAAACCCTCTTGTTTATTTGATTAAACAAAAATAAAATAAGCTGCATAGGAACAATTTTAAAGTCCAAAGAGACACCAACTTTGTTTTAAGGCTGTAGTAGCTGATACAGCATCTCCTTGCTACCGTCTCCAGCCTTCTCTGTGGACCACAGCGATACATTCAGAAGCCTGCTAGCTAACACAGGAGTTTTTGAACACTTTTCCATTGGTTCTTCACTTGCTCATTGCCTGTCATGCCTGTGGCCTGACTATTAACATTTAAGATTTAAAAGCAATAACCAAGAGGGGAAGAACATAACCCAAACAAACAAAACCCACGTTTGCCTAAAGGTTTGGGGGAAAAATCTATTTCCCCACTCATCCACTGAAATGATGAGAGACATGCACCATTAAGGCAGTGCCCATATCAAATGTGGCACAAGGCAGCCAGCACCCAGACAGGTTTGCAGCATGGCTTCTGCAGCAAGGGAGGTATTCAGAGGGTGCACATGGCTTATACTAATTTGCCTTGCACAAATTAATAAAAATTAGAGGTTTAACTTAATCATTCAACATGTCTTTTTGCTACTTTCTCCCAATTCTGTCATTTAAATTTCTTAAAGGAAAAGAAGACTCGGAGTCATGTATTCTATACTTAAAAATTAAAGCATTTTTATGACCAGGCATGAAAGCTAATGGACATTATTCAGCAAGATTCATATAAAAAACACTAACAACCCTCCCACCCACCATCTATTCTTAACATGCTAGTTTAAAACTTCCCTTTACCCGCCCACCCTCACCTGCACTGACAGTAGGGGAAAAGAAAAACAGAAACATATCACCCTAAAAACAAGAAAATCCCGTAAATGTGAAAAATCTTCCTCTGAAGAAGACAACTACACAGACTGCTAGAAACATAAAGAACTATTACAGAGCTGGTTGTGTAAGGAAAGTAAACAATTTGCTACACACGCCAACATTCAGCCAGTGTGCTCTGAGATAGCTTTAGGAAAAATACTACCTGAGCTTGAAAGTTAATACAATCATTAAAATGAGGTCTAAGACCATGTGGATACACAAAACTTTTAGAACCATTACTGGTTAAATGATAATGGAAAACATCCCACCAGGCTGGCTTGTTAACCCGTAAGATCAGCTTTAAAAATAGACATTGCTGAGGTATTTCTTCACCGTGACATTTATAAACCCAACTCACAATTTACTAAGAGTGGTCTTAGGATTCCCTCTTCCAGTCAAACCAAATATTAACCACAGAATAAGAGAGGTAGAGAGAGTCAATACAGTATATATCCTGATAATGTGCTTCTCAAATTTATCAAGTATTTAACAAACAAGGACAGAGACAGAGACACAGAGAGATGGAGAGAGGTAGAAAGGCAGCGTGAGATGAAAAAGAGAGAGACAGAGAGACACGAAAGAAAAGAAAGCAACCCGTCAACATGTTACCTTTGGTAGAAAAAATTAAACATATAAGGAAACACCAATACACACTTCTCCAGTCACTGCTCAGTAGAGACAGCGAATGCTGCATCGCCATGGTGACAAGCATCCTTCTGCTGGGTCCAGAAGCTATAGATACAATCACAAAGTCAAAAGAATTCTCATTCCCTTCCACTATCTGATGTTCACAACCCAGACATTAGAATCTCACCTAAAAGGGTCTATCTGCAGACATTCAAAAACACAAAATATTTTTCTCTTGAAGAGAGACCTAAAGGTCTTTGTCAGTAAGTCCTGTAATTGGTCAAATTACCCAGTAGTCTCATAACACTGAACGACATAGAAGGCCTGCACCACTCTTTTGAAAAGCCAGGGGATGTTATTTTGGAACTACTTGAATTTATGACTACATTTACCTGACTTTTTTTTAAAGGTCCAACATTTCTTCTTGGAGAAACAGTCCCAGATTTATGAAAATAGTTGTTCTAAAGGTAGCTTCCCACTTCCCACTGGATTAATACTATTCTCTTCGAGACCCTTCAGACACTAAGATGAGGTAGATGAAACTTTCACTGAAAGTGAGGTAGAAGTGGAACAAAGAGCAGTCAGTAAAGTGTGTCCTGTTCCCCAGGACACATGGGAGGTCCTATATGCTTTGTCCTGTATCCCGGGGCCCACAGGAAGCCTGAGAAAGCTGCAGGGCCTGAGGAGGCCCCTTCCTAGCCCTAGGCAACTATCATGTGCAAGCACAGAGTTGGACTTTTATACAGCCCCAGACTGTTGGAAACTCAGTGAGAGAGATCTTCTTAATAAACACCACAAATATTTTTTGGCACCACTGAATTTTCTAAACAGAAAAAAACAAGCCTAAACTTTGGCATATCTTTCACTACCTACCAGAGTATAGCAATCTTGGAATCTTCCAAATAAGACAACACATAATACAAATAGTACTCTCCTGCTTCAAGCCTAAAAGACATCCCTCCTGAAATAAGCTTTGGCTTAACTAGAGTAAAAACAGGCTGAGCTGATTTCAAGCTATTCTCTTCCAACTTGGTAACAAAGTGCCTTAATTCTGGCAACTTCTTTGGCCCAAAAATTAGTTTAGGTTCTGTTCGTGGTACTTGTGTTATCTCCCTAAGTAAGTCAAACTTAAAAGGACACTGACTAAGGACTTAGTGCACTTGAGGTATGGCCAAGGCCACCAGGACCGGCCAACTGAGTGCGACCTGCCAGCCACAACAGAACACAGGTTCTGAGACAGGATTGTTTTTTGTGACCCAACTGACAGAAAATGACTACTTTTATTTACAGATTGGTTTTTAAATGTTAACCAGTGCCAACACCTATGGGGTTATTGAGATTCCCATTAAAAATTAACATCAATAATTGAAACCTATATATAGTCTATATATACAACAATGGGTACCTCCAAATGTAAGTTGACCTCACATCCCACCCTCCCTACTCCTGCCACCCAAACATGGGGACCATTATCTAACTAATTAACATTTATTCCTTTGAGACATTTTATTCTCCCTTTCTGCATCAGCCTTTAACTTTTTAGCCCATTGAAGCTCTTATCTACTCTGGCATCGCCTTATTGTGAGCAGGAGATAAACATTAGAACAAACATTTTAGACAGCCTCACATTAGGGAGTACCAAATTTTGGCTTTTATCTTTCCACGATTTGGAACAATCCACGTTATATAAAGCAACGCTCTCCAAAGTGCTTAGCACCAAGCCCTAAAGGGTCAGGAACTGATCTCCAGCAGCCACAAATGACCAACTGTTTTATAAACAAAAATTTCCCAAATGTGACATTTTGCAGATGCCACTTTCAATTTAGAAAGGCAAAGGGGCCAGACTAACATGCACGGAGGAGCTAGGGACAGGAATGCAGTGGCCCGCACACCCACCCTGAAGAGCTTGCTCCATTAAGATCTAACAAGCTCAGCCATGAAGCAGAAACCCTGGCTTTACAACCAAATCCACAGTGAAATGTCAAGTATCTGCATCTACTGCTGCTCACCAACTCAATTTCTCATTCTGCACTCAATACCTCCCCCACATACAGGAAAGCTGGGAAGGCCACAGAGTGAGGATGATCATGGGAAATGAAAAAGGGTTAAAAACTTAAAGCCAGTATTAACTGGGAATAGTTTTAGCAAGATGCATTTCTTTCATAAAATAAATTTTAAGCATTAAAAACCAGTTGGCTATTGTTTAACTAGTGATCTGGTGGACAGTTGTGGGGAGGTGGGGAAACCATCTCCAGGCTGTGACAACAGCAACAGTGAAAACATTTAGGGGTCTCTGACAAAAGAAGATTCACTACAAATATTCTAAAAGAAAAGGCCCAGGTACCAGGCAAGATATCTTAATAACTCCTCCATTAAGAACTCAACAGTGGTAGCTGGGTGTGGTGGCGCACACCTGTAATCCCAGCACTCGGGAGGCTGAGGCAGGAGGATCGGTGCGAGTTTGAGACCAGCCTGGGCTACAAAAGTGAGCTCAAGGCCAGTCTGAGCTGAATAGCGAGACCCTGTCTCAAAAAGACCAAAAAAAAAAAAAAAAAAAAAGAACTCAACAGTGGGGAGAAGAGTGGAATAGGTGAGATAACACACACACCCCACCCCCACCCCCACCCCCCGTTTGGGTAACTCCGAAACCTTAGAAGTAAAGCAGTGAAAGGCTCTCAAAGTTAAATGTCTAAAAGAAGTGAGTGGGAAAAGCAGCTTGATTGAACTGTCACATTACTCCCCCCTTTTTTTTTTTTTGAACTAAAAACAGTAAATGGCTCCATTTGTGAATTTCTCTGTTGTTTCAAGACTCCCACTTCTGCCATAGAAATCTCTCCTAAACACACAGGAACAGGATCTGACATCATACTGACCGCTGCCAACAGAGGTTGCCCTTGTAAGCAACTCACATCTGAGCACATCTATTTCTCCCAAGGATGGCTACCTCAGAATTTGGTTATTTCAGTATCTGAGGGAATGAAGGGACTCACTTGGGTTGTAAAAGCAGGGATTTAGCTACACTTGCTTTCCAACTGAAAGGTAAATGATACCTAAAAGCATAAAGTTTTGTACCTAAATCCAGCTCACAAAAAAACCAATCCTTTAAAGTGACCTGTACGCCACCCCCATCCTGCAGTGTGAGTCTGGCTTACACATACTCATTCTTTGGTACCAAGTTACAGGTTTCAAGCAGGTATTATATACTACATACCAGGTTGGGGTGATTTGGTTTACAAATCCTTTACATTCAAAGGCCTTGGGGGGAAAAATTCCCCTCAGCCCTAAGGTCCTTCCTACAAGGAACAATCCTGTAAAAGTGACCTGGAAGAGGGTTTGAAAATGGGCTGCTCCCATTAATCTGAGGTTCAAACATTGTATTTCCCTGAATTTCCAAAAGCAGGAAAAAATTGTGCTTTTAAAGTAAAACTTTATTCCTCTGCCTATATTTCTTAGGAAAATAAAGTCCTAGAATTACAGAACATTCACTCTGTGGTCAGGGGCCAGCCCCGCCCCTGTGGAACAATCCCTAGTTTGGGGGTGCCTTGCTTCCTTCCTCAGTGCCCTCACTTCCTCTCTCAGCACGCAAGTCCACGCCTGAAACCCCTCTGAAAATGAGGTTCATTTTCTTCTTCCTTCCACTTAACAATGCTTTATAACCGACAACAAAATACTCAACTTTTGTGAATACTTTTAAAGAATCCTGAGCTACATCTGTCCTTTTTAGAAACCAAAATGCAAACAGAACAGGTTCCCTAGGATGTGGTGTGCCATTTTCAGCTTTATTATTTGGGTGCAAGATGGCTTTAAAGTACACATACACACACACACACACACACACATACACACACACACACACACACACCTTCTACTTAAAAGACAAACCCTAAAACATGAATGGTCTGCTTTTCTTGGCTAGCAAGCCACAGTCATACCTCCTAGAAATAAGAAGAGATGCTGAAAATGTGAGACACACTGAGGTAATAGAAGAGAACAAAGGAAAACTCCTCTGCTGCAGCATCCAAAAAAAAAAAAAAAAAAAAGATTTTCCAAAACAGATCAAACATACAACACAATCTAACCCCAACACAGCATTATTCTCAAGAATACAAGTACTCTACCATTATGTATTTTAAACGCTATTCTCCCCACGTTTTATATAGCTTTGCTGTTCTTCGCCTATTGTTTCCTTAGCGTCAGCTACAGCGTCCACCCCAGCACACACCTACAGTGCCTTCCCAGCCACAGAGATGCTAGGCTTGTGCATATCACGCCCCACACCAGGGAAGAGGGAATGAGAGCTCCACTGGGGAGGGCAGACGGCCTGTTGGAGAAGGAAATGTGAAGATTTATGAGGTAGATAGAAATTATCGCTTCACAGGCTCAATCCCTGCACAAAAGATAAGTACATTCATCTGTAAAAAAATAAAGATGAGGTAGGACTTAAGCAATGTTGTACTTTTCTTGTTCTCTTTAAAATTAAAATAAAAAGAAGTTTCCCTGAGACTGCTTCTTCTTTGAAATTCAAAAAGGGAGAGACGTGCACACACACACACCCCAAACACAGAAACCCAGTAGATGCAATTAGAAGATGAGGATTCGATTGTTGCCAAAGTCCACCACAACGATCATCCCGTCAGGGGTAATAGCAACGCCTGAAGGGCGGTCCATCTGCCCAAAGCCACTGCCCTGAGCACCAAACTTGCACAGGAAGCTGCCGTTGGCCTCAAACATCTGCACCCGGTGGTTCCTGGAATCAGCTACGATGATGCGCCCTTCCTGATCCACTGCTACACCTTGTGGGCGCAGGAACTGCCCACTGCTGGTGCCCTCTGAGCCCAGGAAGCGTGCTGATTGACAGTCAGGGTGAATGACCAGGAGGCGGTGGTTGTTGAAGTCGGTGACCACTAAGTGACCCTCATGATTGAAGGCCACACCTCTTGGGGAGTCAAAGTGCTTCCAGAGGGCCCCCTCGAAGCCATACTTATTCAGGAAGACCCCATCAGGTCCAAACAGCTGGATCCGGTGGTTCCGAGTGTCTGAGACCAGGATCTTGCCCTCAGAATTCACTGCCACATCCCAGGGGTAGTTGAACTGCCCATTTTTGGTTCCTTTCTCACCAAACTTGAGGAGGAACTGGCCCTCGAAGGTGAAGATCTGGATACGATGATTGTCCTTGTCAGCCACCACAATCCTGCGTGAGGTGTCGCAGGCCACTCCAGCAGGTCGGTCGAACTGCCCAGGCCGGGAGCCCAGGGTGCCAAATTTGTGGTGGAAAGAGCCACAAGGCTTGAACACCTGGATGCGATTATTGCTGCGGTCAGCAACAACGATGTAGCCCTCCTTGTCAACACTCACACCCCAAGGGCGGCAGAGCTTACCATCACCATCACCCTCACTGCCAAAGCACAGGCCCGGGAGCCCAATGCCCACGTAGCTGCGGCCTGACTTCACCACCACCTTAAAGGGGCTGTTCTCAATATGCTGGTTGCACATGGTCACGGACACTAGATGCTCACCCTCAAGCTGGGGCCGGTAGCTCACCACGTAAGTCCCATTCTGCTGATCACTCACCTCTGCCCCAAACAGGTTGCCATCGGGGCCCAGGACCACAGCTGACATTAGGTCACCTCCTGAGAGGCGGGGCTCACCATCATGGTCATAACCAATAACTGTGAAGGAGGCCACCTTACCCTGGAGGGCCCGCTTGAGGCCATCACCTGTGGCCTTAGTGAGAGGTGCAAAGGCCCCGCTGCTAACAAAGCCAAAGGACTTGATGGCAAGGTACAGACCCTGATCAGGGGGTGTGAACATAACCCGGTCATCTTCCTGAGGCTGCAGGAAACTTCGCACGGTCTTCAGCTCCTGAACCTGGGCCAGCATCCGGTCTCGGGCGAGCAGAATGTCCAGTGCCCTCCCCTCCTCCAGGACCTGCTGAACAGCACTGATGGTGCTCTCCAGCTTGTTGAGGTTTTGCCGTAGCTTCTCTACCTGCAGATACAGAGACTTGGCTTTCACCTGGCGGATCTTCTCTACCTAGAAGAAAAAGCGATAGAACAAAGCCTCAGAACCACTCAGAATCATCTGCAAAAAACAACTGGGGCCTGTACTTTTGAAAATGGCAGAATTTTTAAAACATCCCAAAAAGATAGGCATCACATGGCACTGAGGAGGCCTAGGCTATAAGAACACAAGCAAGGCCAGCTAGGGCTGCATAAAGTCTAAGCCCAGACTGGATCACAGAGCAAAACCGTATCTCAAAAAGGATAAGGATATAAACAGGAGAATCACTACGAGTCTGATCAAGTAGTGAGACCCTGAACACCCTGAATATGCTGGGGGAATATGAGATCTTCCAGGTTACAGGAGATGACATAACAACAGAACATAAGTAACCCTGGAATAAAGGGTGCAAGTGTATATGTGGGCGTTGGAAAGGGCTGAGTAGAAAAGCTCATGGCCAGCAGCATTTATCAATACAGGGAAATGAAAAAGAATTTACAAACACTGTTGAGACTGCTGAAGGTTAACTATGAACTACTACTGTATACTGTCTGTTACTGGTACTATCTGAGAGAACAGTTTATTATATCAAGAGTAACTACTTGATTTTTTTTTTTTTTTTTGTCTTTTTGAGACAGGATCTCACTATGCAGTTGAGGCTGGCCTTGAGCTCACTTTTGTAGCCCAGGCTGGTCTCGAACTTGCACCGATCCTCCTGCCTCAGCCTCCCAAGTGCTGGGATTACAGGCGTGAGCCACCACGCCCGGCTAACTACTTGATTTTGACAACCTCATCATGACCATGAAAACCAGTGCACTTATTTACAGAAAATGAATATTGGCATCTTTAGGGGCAAAGAGGCTATGTTCCAAAATTCCAATTTATTATCAAATCACATCAAGTACTTAAGCCTCAATATCTGTAGGAACCATATCCATAGGCTCAACTGCAGATCAAAAAATACTCAGGGGAAAAAAAAAACCTATGCCTGTGCTACACATGTTCAGACCTTTCCCCAGAGTCTGGGGGACTAAAGCAGGAGAGGCAAAAATCTGCACCCAGCCTGGGCATTTGGCAAGACTATGAATCAAAAGTAGAAACACTAGTCAGACACACCTTCAAAGCTAAGACCCTAGGTCCAATCTCCAGCACCTCTAAAAAGAAAAGAAAAATTCTACTTGGTATTACAAGTAAGCCCGGAGATTATTTAAAGTACCTAAGATAAGCAGAGGCTATAGGCAAATATAACAGGTATTTTATATGAAACTATCCTTAAGGAGAGACCTTGTAACAAACCTCACAAATACTGAGGGAGAGCTGCACTAATAGTAAGAATGATAGGGCTGCCGGGTGTGGTGGCGCACGCCTGTAATCCCAGCACTTGGGAGGCTGAGGCAGGAGGATCAGTGGGAGTTCGAGACCAGCCTGGGCTACAAAAGTGAGCTCATGGCCAGCCTGAATTGCATGAGACCCTGTCTCAAAAAAACAAAACAAAAAAAAAAAAAAAAGTTTAAGACAAAAGCCTAGCTAATCTGCCCAGGGTAGTCTTCAATTTGTGTCACCTGCTTTAGCCTCCAGGTAAGGTCCAACTTTAGGCATGGAAGTGATGCAAATAGACTTTTGTTGTCAAACTGACCTCATGAGAGTATATAGGAAAGGAACAAAATGGGAATGTAAGCAATGGAAAGTAGTGGTCACCTGGGGAAAGTATGACAGTGGCTCAAACAGAGGTGGCTGTGTAGAAGAGAGGAACAGAAAGGACAGTGGAGGGCCTGGGAGATAGCTCAGTTGAATAAGTGCTTGCCTGTTAAGTGCAAGATCCTGAGTTCAATCCCAGAAAAAAGAAAAGGACAGTGTAGGTAAAAGGACCAGTAGGACGAAATGATGATGTCCATGAACACACTGAATGGTGGGGAGACTTAGGGTCTCGGTCTCTGTCTCTCTCTCTCTCATTTTTTCTGAGACAGGATCTCACTTTGTAGTCCATGCTAGTCTGAAACTTGTAACAATCCTCCTACCTCAGCCTTCAGAGTGCTGGGATTATAGATGCGTATGCCATGCCCAGTCTGAGATCTCTGTAGTAATATTTTTTCCTTGTCTCTCCCATATATGCATGCATATACACAATGAAAGATTTCACATGAAGGATGTGATGGGACTTAGTGGGATATATAATTCAAGATCACAAAAATCTCTCACAGTTTCTCTTGCCGTCCGTCATTTTAGTTTTCACGTGGTACTAGGCATCAGACCCAGGGACTTCACCCATGCTAGGCAAACAACACACCACTAAGCTTCATCCCGGGCATTAACTTGTTCTAACAAAAAGTTTTAGGAGCTAGGGGGCTGAGCTCAACAGCATGGCACCTCCCTGGCAAGTGGGAGGTCCTAACTTTTACTCCAGATACAGTAACAACAGGAACATAAAAGACAGGTTTTAGAAACTCAGATTGGAACCTAAAAGTACCCACACCCCTAGTGTGAGATAGGATATTCTGCAACCTGCCTTTCAAAAGAGCCATCTACATCTAAAATTCATAATGGATGACATGACACAGATTCTTACCTATACAAAAGGAGAGTTCCTAATCAATAAAATAGAAAGATTTGCCCATTAAAGTAATTCACTTTCTGGGGCCCGGCGGGATGGCTCAGTGGTCTAAAGCCCCTGCTTGGGAAAGCTTGGGCGGCTTCAGGGACCGCGGTTCTATCCCTGGCACCACATGCTGCGCCAGCCCTGCCCTCGGGGTGGGCTGAGCCAGACATGAAAATGCGTGAATAAACAAACAAAGGTTCTGAAACAAGAAAAAATAATAATAAATAAAATTTAAAATCTTAAAAAAAAAAAAAAAAGTAATTCACTTTGTGGAGATATCATGGCTACCAACTAACTTGTGCTGTCTGCAGAGGACCCCAAGTACTGTGTGCTCTGATCATCTAAAAGCCATCCAGTCTATTTTTGAATAAGGACCCACTGTTCTAAGGCTAGATTTCAATCTGAATTTCCCTTGAGGGGTGATGACGTGATTTTTGACCCATTCATGCTTTTTTCATTTGTTTGCTATGGAACCATGATGTGTGCAATGAACCTATATGGGCCCATACAGGTTTGATGAAAGAGAAGTTTTTGTCCTTTGATCTAACTTTTTACCTTTGGTTCCATAGCATGAAGTTTCTATAAAGTAGGGGACTAAAAATTTACAAAGGATTAAACGCTGGGTGTGGTGGCACACACGCCTGTAATCCCAGCACTTGGGAGGCTGAGGCAGAAGGATCAGTGCGAATTCGAGACCAGCCTGGGCTACAAAAGTGAGCCTGAACTGCATAGCGAAACCTTATCTCAAAAAAGACCAAAAAAAAAAAAAAAAACAAAAACAAAGGATGGGGAGGAAGAAGCCGAGTTGCCCAGTGAGTTAAGGTTCGATCATATATTATCTATATATGTATATTAGGGTTCAATTCAGAGATTTAAGAAAATTAAATATAACAAAGAACTATCCAGACAACAGACACAAGCAGAAAGGGCATTCTAGCAAAGAAGAGAAAACCTGTAATTAGTCAGAAGTTAAGAGCAAGAACCCAAAACAAAAAGCAAAGAAAATCAACATGTTAGAATAAATGAACTTATTTCAGTACTCTCTCTTGAGACTGAGTTTTTAGGCAAGCAGAAATTGTTTCTCATATTCATAAGAGCTTCGCTTTTCATCCAAACTGTGTCTACTGCAGGCCTGATTTCATTTTCCCTGAAGAGAACCGCCTTAGCCTTAGACAGACACTGGGTCAGCCTCACAGGAGGAGTGCAGCTAAGGTGAGAGTCACAGAAACCCCCACACACAAAGGCCTTTTTCATCAGGAAATGCAGAAGAGCGAGTTTGTGGCAGAGTTCACTACAAAGCTCTCAGGTTGCAAGAAGCGGGCCCCTCTAGTTATAATTAACATTCGTGGGTGGCATGAGACTGGTAGGCCCATGGGAACATCTGAGTGTCTAAAAACTCTGTCATGCCACAAAGGCACTCAAAACTTATGCTGAGAACACAACTCAGACTAACACACATACGCTCTCCCACACTCATTATTTGTTGAAAGGCAAATAAACCACATGACGTAATAAGGACCCTGTGATAGATCAGAAGAGACAGAAAGAAAGGTGAGTTTTGCAGGTAACTCAATGGGAGGAAAGTGCAATGCAAAGTACAATGTGACCTTTCAGAACATTTGGGGTTCAGTGGCTGCTAGAGGTCATTTTCAGGAACTGAGATATCAATCCACTATCATCATATAATATTGAGATGAAGACAAAGCACACAAAATGCAGGACAATCTTTAAAATCACCTACATAGTCTTACTTCTGTGTTCAGACAACGCAATTACAGTGAAGGCATTGTTCTGAACAGTGGCCCATGAGGAGACATCCATCTCCTTCCTGAGGGGAATATAAAATCAAAAAAGGAGAAGTTGAAATGCCGACTTTTGCGGGGTGAGTGGTCTTCCAGCTGATTTTATCTGAACAGCACACCAGTGTGCTCAACACTCTTTCCTGCTCCAACAGGAAGAAAGGGCACATACACAGTGCCCCGAGCTGGTTTTCCACAAGTAGTCAGGAAGTGCGACCAGCCAGAACCCAAAAATAAGGATGTTTCCTACCAGCCTGCCTTTCCTAACAACAGCTTTAATTGTTTTCCCTTGTCTCTGCTGCCTTTTGAGTAGGTACAATGCAAAGCTTGAGACGCCTCAGTCTTGCATGCCCCACCACTTCTGAACAGGCTTCTTGTGTTACTACACAGAGAACATCCACAAAGTTCCACAGGCCCCTGCATCCTTCTGGAAAATTTCCTAGTACTCTTAAACTTAGACCTTGAGGCCCGCCAGATAGCTCATCGGACTAAAGCGCCGGCTTAGGCAGAGCACAGTAGCAGGGTTCATCTCAATCCCCAGTGTGCCGTGCTGGCCTCACTCCTGGGGTGTGCTAAGATGGCATCGATTAAGACGAGGTGTGGTGGCATGCACCTGTAATCTCAGTAATTGGGAGGCTGAAAACAGGAAAAAATCACCACAAGTTCAATGTGTTTATTGAAACCCTGCAGATCCTGTATGAAATACGTTTTTGAAAAAAAAGAACTTGGGTATAGGATCTGACACTAGGATCCTGACAGAGTTGAGCCGAGTTGCACAGAAACCAGGTGGGACAACCAGCACACATGTGCTCCATTACCTTCCACAGCAGCTCGCACTCACGCTCCTCCAGGGCCTTCTTATGCCTTGCTGTGACAGCTTTCACCTCCGACTGTACCACCTTGGCCTTCATCTCCACCTGTTCTGCCACAGTCTGAGCCTGCTCAATGCTCAGCTGGGGTTGGAGTGGGGAGGAGAGAGAGAAAAAAAAAGAATCAAAATTCAACCTTGAAGACATTAGAAAGACATTCATTTGTCGTGCAGTTAAATTAGCTTTTATGAGACCTGAAAATAGGTCACCCCCCTAGACCACTTGATCCACTTCCTTTGAAAGAAAGCAAGCACTTGGACAGAGACTGGCACCTGCTTGACATTAACTGAAGGAGCTGCTGGCAAGGGCTAGGGTTCTTTGTATGAGAAATAGCACCTATACAGTGAATGTCAGACCATTAAGAGCTACTCTGACACAGTGAAACCAGTGTAGCTGGGTGACTGCCGAAAACTACAAAGAGGATCAGATGTAAAATATGCAACTCTGGGCAAACAACTGTCCAGACTTTCTGGCTTTATTCCCTGCTTCAGAAAAATCCAGGTACAGGGTAGTAGCTCATCTGTCATGTTCTTGCTGAGTCCTCAGTAACTTAGCCTATGCCAGCCTGAATGAACACCAAATGCACGCCAGGAATATCACCTCCTCTACCCTGAGGACCCATCTCCTGTGGCCAACAAGAATGTACACACCACCACATGCACGCCCATGCCAACAGCCCTGGTGCATCCATCAGCCAGTTTAATCAGCCATGTTATTGTCGTTCATGAAAAATTAATCCATACAGAAGGCCAGTGTTTTCATTAATATTATATGACATGTCTTAAAAAGACACAAAGATTTCTTGGAGACACGGAGGCATTTAATCTGGGATTCCAGTCTGAATGCTGAAGAAACCACAGGTTTTGGAGCAACTGATTCAGCTGGAAGAACCCAGGAAATGCAAGGTGTTCAGGTGCAACCTGACCTGTGAGGAGGAATTGGTGATGGTGACCCACCATCCGGGGCACCTTGGTACTAGGGAGACTCTGGGACAGGGACGGGCCTGCTGGACACATCCTTGACAACAGGTAGCTAAGGTTCAAATAACTGAGGCTTCTATTAAGTTTAGGGCCTTGGATGTGCCCCTAGTTCTCCATGTGAGGGAAAATAAAAGGCACAATAGGTGAAGAGCAATAGCACCTGGCAGAGTCAGGCATTATTGTTACTATCATTATCTTGTGATAACCACTTGAACTCAGGTATGTCCAGTTTTTGCTTGACACACTTCATTATCATCGATGAACTCAGATCACGTACCTAGGCAATTTCACATTTATTTGGACTCTAAACGGTGATAAAACACACAATAGAAAATTTACTATTATATTCAGTGAAATGCAACTGTTATGACTATCTAGGTCCAGAATATTTCCATGACTGCAAAAGGGAAGTCCATAACCATTATTATTTTTTTTTTTTTTTGTTTGTTTATTCACTCATTTTTATGGCTGGCTCAGCCCGCCCCAAGGGCAGGGCTGGCACAGCATGTGGCGCCGGGGATCGAACCGTGGTCCGTGAAGCCACCCAAGCTTTCCCAAGCAGGCGCTTTAGACCACTGAGCCATCCTGCCAGGCCTCCATAACCATTAAATAGGCACCATCCAGCTCCCTTGTCTCTCATGGCAACCACTAATTAATTCACCATGATTAAAGGTATTTGTAGGACTGCCCAGATAGCTCAGCGGATTAAAGTGCCTGCTTAAGAAGACAGGGTCCAGAACATGCTGGGCCCCACTCTGGGGGGCTCACTGAAATAGCAACTGAGACTGGGCCTGGTGGCACATGCCTATAGTCCCAGCACTTGAGAGGTTGAAAACAGGAGGATCACTACAAGTCCAATCTGTACAGTGACACCCAATACTGGTGGTGGGGGGGGGGGAGACGGAGGGAGAGAGAGAGAAGAGAGACCTATTGTTTTACATAGATAGTCACACATGACCTGGCTCATTTAATGAATACTCCTCCATTCCATAAGTTCTGATTTATTCTGTCTTTTACAACGTGTCCTATTACCGTCTCTAATCTTTTGTGTCTGGATACTCAGTATCTGACCAAGTCTATGAGTGTAACATTCCTTAACACTCAATAAAAGGCAGAGATAGCAAACTGCTTTTTGTTTTGTGCCAATTTCCTATTCTTGCCCAATCTATGTTTTCATACGGGGTGGGGGGTAGGAGGAGGGAGGGAGGGGGAGGGAGAGGGGGAGGGAGAGACAGACAGACAGACAGACAGACAGACAGACAGACAGACAGACAGACAGACAAGCAGTATGGATAATAACCTAGCAGAATGGTATTCCCACTGGGCAAGTACTGGTAAAAGACAGCAATGACCACTCCCTCCCTCAATGTGAGGATAGACCATTTTACCCCTGCCCCATCTCTTGTCTCTTATACCCTTTTTGTTTCCAAGCAGGTCCCTGAAGGCTCTGGTGTTCATAGCAAGAACTATGCAAGGCTGTTTCTTTGTTGTCAGACAGATACAAGGGATTCAAAACTATAACTCCTGGGGCTGGGCAGGATGGCCCAGTGGTTTAAAACACCTGCTTGAGAAAGCTTGGGCGGCTGTAGGGACCACAGTTTGATCCTGGCACCACATGCTGCACCAGCCCTGCCCTCGGGGCGGGCTGAGCCGGCCATAAAAATAAATAAATAGATA